>PVKE010011417.1:0-40328 GCA_004027555.1 Craseonycteris thonglongyai | reverse complement strand
TCTGTCTCTCTGTCTCTCTGTCTCTCTGTCTGTCTCTGTCTGTCTGTCTCTCTTTCTCTCCCCCTCTGTCTGTCTGTCTGTCTCTCTGTCTGTCTGGCTGTTTCTGTCTGTCTGTCTCTGTCTGTCTGTCTCTCTTTCTCTCCCCCTCTGTCTGTCTGTCTATCTGTCTCTCTCTGTCTCTCTGTCTGTCTCTGTCTGTCTGGCTGTCTGGCTGGCTGTCTCTCTCTCTGGCTGGCTGGCTGTCTCTGTCTGGCTGTCTCTCTGGCTGTCTCTGGCTGTCTGTCTGGCTAGCTGGCTGTCTCTCTTTCTCTCCCCCTCTCTCTGTCTGTCTGTCTCTCTCTGTCTGTCTCTCTCTCTCCCCCTCTCTCTGTCTGTCTGTCTCTCTCTCTCTGTCTGTCTGGCTGTCTCTGTCTGTCTGTCTCTCTGTCTCTCTGTCTGTCTCTCTTTCTCTCCCCCTCTGTCTGTCTGTCTATCTCTCTCTCTGTCTGTCTGGCTGTCTCTGTCTCTCTGTCTCTCTGTCTGCCTCTGTCTGTCTGTCTCACTTCCTCTCCCCTTCTCTCTGTCTGTCTATCTGTGTGTGTCTCTCTCTGGTCACTCTCACTCTTGCTCCCTCCCTCCCCATCATCCTGAGATTTCCACTAGGTACCTAGCTGGGTGCACAGACATCATGGGAAGCATGCCAAAGGGGGACAATTTCTGTCTCTCCCAAAGCGCTTGTCTGACCCTGAAGCTGACCCTGAAGCTGGCCGCGGGGGAGGTCAAGGCCGAGAAAGCACTGTGGGGTGAGAGTCGGCTCCTCAGGCCAACTGGGCTCAGGTAACAGGGTGCTGGGGCTGAAATAACTGCCCGGCACTTAAAATAGTCCCCTCTGGCCCCTCAGGCTCTCCCCCACCGTCCCATTCTGGCCCCTGGCAGCCTGCGCACCCTTCTGCCCACCTAGCCCAGCCTCTCAGGGGTGTACTTTTCCACTGCCTGCCCTCGATCTGCACTCGGCCCATGTCCCACAGACAGACAGGGCCAGAGCCTTCCAGAGGCCTGTTCCCAGAGCCACCCCACCCCCAGCCCTTGCTGGGAGCTGTCCCCAGCCTGTCCCCAGCCTGTCTCCTGCCTGTCCCCAGCCTGTCCCCAGCCTGTCCCCTGGCCAAGGGAGTGCCAGAAACAAGGCGCTATCTTTCCCTGGGCCACGGGACATGGAGCTAGAGCAGGCCACACTGGGAGTGTGAAGATGCCCTTGATGGTCCCACATGAGGGACCAGGATGTGGCTATGGAAGGTCCTGTCTAGAGAAATCTGGGGGATGCGCTCACATTATAATGGCTGGTGAAAAAACGTACATAAACATATACACATCATGCTCTCAAACTTTTTTTTTTTAAAGAACAGGAAATGTTTGGAAGGAAATACTCATATATCAATGTGATGCCCGTTTTCCATCGGAAATTACTGATATTCAGCCATTCTGACCTATAAAAAGCGCAAGTGTATGCATTTAGCCTAATCTCTCTGGGCAATAGCATTACAGGTGACCTTTTTTTTTTTTTAAATAATTTAAACCTTTTATGCTTTGGGCCTCTATTAACACTTATGCTCAGGAAAACAGATACTATTTTAAAATAAAATGAAGTAAAATTGACCCAGGTGCCCAGTTTGGGCTTATTACACTGCCTCCTGCCTCAGTCTTCTTGGTTTGGGGGTGGGTGGGATTCTGCCATCTTCTACCCATGTGTGTGGGCACGCCTGGGGGCATCAGATGGCCTCACACACCGACACCTACGTGCTGCTCATCATGGTACCATGCAGAAAGGAAGGACTGATTTCCATCCTTATCGACAAGCTGAGCCAGCGAGCCCAGGACAGGTATTTTAAGCAGCCCTGCTCGTCAGCGAGCTAGCAGGGGGGAGGCCCGAAATAGAACAGTTTATGGCAGAAGCCCGCATGAAGGCAAGCCACGAATTCCTTCTTTCCCCGCGGGCCTCGGTTTCCCTTTTGGTTTTATTCGTATATGTCTCTAGGTAGTGTAAGTGTGTGTGAATGCACGCACGTGTGTGTGTGTGTGTGTGTGTGTGTGTGTGTACATGAGGTTCTCAGCATGAGGCCCTTTCCTTCATGTTCTGTCTCCTGGAGATGAAAGCTCATAGCCGCAGCCACCTCCTTCTCCGGGTCACTTGGCCAGCGTCCCCTTGGCTGTCCTACCTCAGAGACGCAGCATTATTATCCATCCAGCCTGTCAGACCTCAAGCCAGTTTGGCTCCTGCTTGCTCTCCATCTGGAAAGGCTGAGCCTCTTCCCTTCTCCTGGAGCGTTCTAGAAGCCTAGCTCAGTCTGGCCAGAAGACAAACCCTCCCAGGGAGCTCCAGGAGGGCCCAGGAGAGCGTGAGAGCCAGCCGGAGGAGGACCCTGGGTGGTGGGCTGGGGATGAGGAAAGGAAGACGAGGCAGAAAGGAAGACCGAGCAGAGAGCTGATGCTAGGGGGAAATTAGGAAAACAGCGTGTGGTCATCCATGGCTCAGTCCTTCCCACGAGCCAGCCAGAGGCCACCTGTGTCCCTGCAAGGAGCTACAGTCAGGGTCGTGGCTGCCAGCCAGAGCCCCCCACCCTCCAAATTCAGCTCCCCAGAGGCCAGACACTCCCTCACCGGTAAAATGCAGGGCAGGGATGAGTAATGAAGGTCTTTCCTGCTCCAGCACACTCTTAGAATCTTCCTCGACTCGGAGGCCAGACACCCCAAACAAGAAGGCAAAGGAAGCAAGAGAACTAGAAGACAAGGGCCCGAGGCCGTCCTGGAGAACCCAGCTTCCCAGCAAGGGCACAGGAGAAGGGGGACCCTTAGGGTCTTTGGTCAGCCAGGCCCCCATGAAACCCCGTGGGGAGCTCTCAGCCTCACCACTTCTAGGCCAATGCACATGGCCGGCAAAATCTAGGGCCTGCTGGGGTGGGAGCACCCTGATGCTATGAGGTGCTTAATCTTCCTTGTCCTAAGGTCACATCTCGACCAAAGCCTTCAGTTGGCACCACCCTTATGTCCATCCAACTCCAGTGACCTTTCTGAAGCTGAGCATAGCGGACATTACAGTGAACCAGGCTCTCTCCTGGGCACAGCACGTACAGTACATTCCCAAGCCTCGGAGGCAGGTATGTTACATTCAACGGTGGGTATCTTCATTTCACAGGTTAGGAAAGCAGGCCTTAGAGAAGTTCAGAAATGTGTCCAAGTCAGAGTTAGGAAGAGACAAAGTAGGGATGTCTTCAAAGTAGGCGATCGGCCTCCAGACCTTCTTGTACTGTTATGATCCAAAGGACACAGTGGTCACTTGGCAACTGTGGAAAATGGCAGGGACTATAAATTGGTTGTCAAGCCCCTCTCTCTCTTCTCCCCTGGGAAGGACAGCCTCAACTCCAGCCCAGATGGCTACAAAGAGAGGGTCCCCCTAGACCTAAGTGCAGAGAGTTGATGTGTGTGCCTGTGACAATGGCTTCTACAGCCCCTGATAACAAAGAAGCAAAGTAGGTCTGCAAGACATTGCCCAGAGACTTCTAAGGGCCTGAACCCCAGGAGCAATGGGGTGAGAGGTCAGGCCAGCCAAGCTGTGAGGCCACCCAGGTTTGTGCCCAAGCCCATCCCATCCCACCGTTCCCGCCTCTTCTATCCTTTCAGCTCCATAAGCCACACTCCCCAGCCCGTAACAACCAGGACCCAAGAACCCAGATGCCAGCAACCCACATCTTGCTTCTCTCTGCTTCTGTCCCCAATGTGTCTTTCCCTTGTCTCCTAGCTTCTCAAAATGTACTCATCCCAGGTCTTGGAACCCTTTGTAAAAGCCACAGCTAATCTCGTAAGCAAACCCTTGCTGAGACATAAACAGCTGATCACAGATTGACTTGGTGCCTTTCCCAAGGGGCTTTGCATTTTAAAGAAGGAACTCAACCATGATTCACCCAAAAGAGTGAATCCCAAAGGGCGGGAACCTTGGGGGTTTCAGGCCTGCTGAGAGCTGCTGGGGGACAGGAGGGCAGATATTTTGGTCTGAGACGGGCTCAGAGTCCTGAGAGCAAGGCGGAGGGAAGGTCTTAAGATGCATAGGAACCTGCCTCCACATTAGCCATTACAAAGGTCACAAAACCATCATCAAAGGAAGGCAATGGTTGTTGGGGTGTGTGCGTGTGAGCATGGATGCACGAGTGCATGTGCATGTGCGTGTGTGTCTGTGAATGTGGGTCTGGGTGTGTTGGGGAGGAGGAGACATCAACAGCTTGTTTCCAAGAGATAAACATGACAGCTGTCTGGTTTACACAGCTAATTAACCTGAGGAAGGCACTGTGGAAGACTGTTATTAAGGCAGCTGGGTAATTAAGTTTCCCCCCATGAAGGGAAGGAGTGGGGGATAAATAAAGCATATGAGGAGCAGAGACAACATTGGAGGAGGCATCATCAGGAGCAGAAATAGGACCGGAAGCTTCCAGGTGAAACCCACTAGTTCCTGAGGAACTTGCATCTGGCCCAAAGGTGACCAAAGGCCATGGCCCTGCCCCTGCCAGAGGATCAGAGACCATGGCAGACCCTCAAGGTCACACACCACCCAGCCACCTCCAAGAAGCTGGTGGAGACACTAGAGCTGAACACATGAAAAGGCAGACCACCCAAACCTTTCATTTCATAAATGGCATAAGTGATGGGCTAGTCATGACCTTTGTAAGGTCACATTTCTGTTCTAAGCCAGGACCAAAGTAGAGTCTTCAACCCAGTGGGGGCGGCCTCCCTGACCACGACTGCCTCCCGATTCTCCAATAGCCCCGCTGAGGGTCAGGTGGGCAGGGGCCACCTTGAAGGTAGATGGTAGCCCAAGGGCAGGCTGATTTCAGTAAGTATGTGAGTGTGTGTCCTAGAGGGAAGAAGCGCTCAAGGGTGTCCTTCAAAGACGGGGTGGCCTCTCCATGCGGACACAGGTCCCTGCAGGTGGGTGGGGGAGTAGGGGAAACACTTAGCATCTTCCAGACTCTATGCCAGTGATCACATGGCTTGTTCCTCACTACCACCCCCTGAAGTGATTTTTCATTGCCAACATTTTTCCAGTGAGGACCTGAGGCTCGGGGAGAGCACAGAAGAGAACAAGGATAGGACACGTCACAGACATCTTGGTTCAGGCTGGAGCTTTGGGGGTCAGCAGCGCAGTGAGTGTACCCAGAGGTATCTAGAAGCGGAAAGAAAGACAGCAAGGGGACAGGGCGGGGCAGCAAATGGGTATCAGGGCAGAGCTGGGCAGGTGGACTGAGAAGGCGTACAAGGCCTATGTCCATTGTAAGAGTTGTAATATGGATGCAAAGCCCACAGAAGCAAGCCCTCGAGACCGGTAGGATTTAGACAGCAAGACTGAATTCGACAAAGGAGGGAACTTGTCTGCAGCCAAGACTGGCCCACAGAAAAAAGGCCACATTCTGAGGTCGGGAGCTGGGGGACAATTTTGGAACTGGAAAAGGTCCCAGCTGCCCCTGCAACTCCCATAGTCCTGTACGGGGTGGGGGTGGTGACATTGCAGAAATGTGCAGCCAAGGGTCATAAATCCCCATCGTACTTGCATTCCGGCCCCATCAGTAGACAGGCAGCAGGTGCTGGGTGATTTTGTTCTGAGCTCAGGGCTGGCAATGTCACCCTGGACAGAAATAGAACAGAGGCACTAGCCCAAGGCCTGGACTTAGGAAGGTGTGCACATATATGGGGTGGGCCCTGGTAGAGAGCAGGTAAGGGAACGGGGAGAAGGGGAGGCAGCAGAACACCTTTCCCTCAAGGCACCCTTAGTTCCAGCTGCGGCTGGCTGGTACGCCCCCACCCCAACATCTCTATTCAGAAAACACAACACCTATGTGTCTCCATCAGAAGTTTGGGTCCCAGCACATCCCTAAACCCTCCCAATAGCTCATGGGGATTACAAGACCCACCTGGTGATGTATTTTTTAAATGAATGAGATAATTTACATAAAACTGCTCATGTGCTGCTTAATAAATTATAGTTGTTATACTGTTTAATAACATTAATATCAACAATAAATTAGGCTTAAAAACGGAAACTGGAACTCAGCGGAGTTGAACCTGGACTTGTCATTTCCATCACCCAGCCATCGCCACCCCCAGGGAGGGTTCAGGTTATGCCCACACAGAGGCCTTTAGTGAGTGTGTTCATTGCTGGCAACCAAGGCTGGCTTCTAGGAGGTTCTGAGGGGAATGGGGAGGGAAAATAAAATCAGGCAAGACAGGAGGTGGAAGACAGGAGATGTCAGCTCATCCCCCAAGAACGCCGGATCGAGGAGCAACCCTGACTCTCACTCACGAATAGGAAGCCAGTCATAGAGGGGGTACTATGTGGCCCCAGATCTCACCACGAGTGAGCAGCAGACCTGGGTCTGCACCCAGGAGGCCCTATCCCCTACTCTTTCCAAGGGGTTCTGTGGATTTATAGAAAAAGAAAGAAAAAAAAGAGCCAAGACTTCTCAACTTTCCCAGCAGCAGAATCGCTAAGATTTATCCGTCCCTAGGGTTGCAGAAGTCCAGACTTCTCTTTTGCAAGAGCCCTGCATTTGGCCCCAGTGCCCACCCACCCCTGCTCCAGGCTTAACAGCAGGGAGGCAGCTGGTTGTCTGGGAGTGGGGAGGGGGGACGGGCAGAGGGCCAGCCTGGCTGAAGCTCAAAGCCACAGGCCCAGAGGGAGGGAAGCTCTCAAGGCAGGGCTGGAGCCCAGGGGCAACCCAGCCCAGGGGGTCTCGCCTGGCTTTCCCTCCCAGAAGGCAGATCAGCCCACGAAAGGGAGTCACAGGGGTCCCTGAAACTTTTAGACGTGGCTGACAACCCAGGATTGTGAGGGCACGTGGGAAGTGGTGTTCTAAAGTCACTCTATTGCCCAGAAAGCTCAATACTGCCAGGTCCCTGATCCTGTGGGGTCATCTGGGCCCATGGGGAGGGCCCACCGGGTCCCAGCCATCCATCATCTGACCCAGCGCTGTCAACTGGGCTTCCCAGTAGCCAAGTGGGTGAGATGCAGAGGCTCAGCACCTGCCAAGCCATGACCCAGCACCATCAGTGGTTAAAAGCTGCTGAGAGAACACTGGCGACTACAAGGACAGGGGCCCCAGGGACAGATCTGTAGCAGATACAGCATCTCGTCTCTGAGCACAAGGACAATCTGGTAAGAGGAAACCACAGACAACCCAAGTCTCCTTCATGGCAATCCATCTCCCCCCTACCCCACCCTACCCCACTCCCTCTGTGCCCCCCATCCCCCCAAAGCCTGCAGAGACTGAGGGCAAACCCCGCCCTCACCCATGTCCTCATCCAAACCTGTATTTAGAGGGTAGAAGAAATGCCCTGATGAGACAGGCAGCTGGGAAACAAGAAGACACTGAGTGATTTCAACCTCAGTGAACACGAGGAACCAAGGAAGACGAAGACCCCAAATTCCTACCAAAAAAGTTCCAGAGGCAACGAAGAAGAAAAATCACAACTGTTCTGAACCAATCAAAGACCTAAAGAGGCCGTGTTCATGGACATAGCCTGAAGTGTTAGAGTTCCTGAAGTCACTCAACTCGTGGGCTTAATTATCAGCTGAGTCCCCGCCCCTTCTGGCTAACCCTAAGTCACTTCCTCATTTATTTCACTAGTCTGTGTCCTTTAACAACAGTTTGCACGTTTCCCACTCTGCCTAGATAATAAAACATCAAGGACAGAGGAGGCTGAGAGGTAAGGACAATGGCAATTGCAAAGCACAGAAGGTAAACTCCAGTTTACAATCATGTATTCTCCTACTGCTCTGTCCCCGTCACTCCCCAACACTGGCCAGAGAGGTGGTGGCAACAGAGTGAGCACGGCGCAACTCGGTTCCCCCATGGCGAAATGAAACCCACGTCCCAGCCCCTATGCCCACCAGCCTTGACTTCACCCTGCAAAGATAGCACATGAGACTCTACAGCTTGTCCAACCCGCAGCCCATGGGCCACATGTGGCCCTGGATGGCTTTGAATGCGGCCCAACACACATTCATAAACTCTTAAATAAAACATTATGAGATTTTGTGTGTGATTTCTCCTTTTAGTTCATCAGCCATCCTTAGTGTGAGTGCATTTTATATGTGGTCCAAGGCAATTCTTCTTGCAATGTGGCCCAGGGAAGCCAAAAGGTTGGACACCCCTGCTCGACATAAAGTGTGTCCCAAAATGCACGCAAGAAGTCATTTTGATAGAAAACACAGGTTTATCATTAAAAACTGTAAATTTTTCATTGCTCCACAATGAAAACGCGTTGTTCTTTTGTGGAGCGCTCCATTTTTAATAACCCTGAACTGTCAGCTGCCACGCTGTCTTTTTTTTTCTCGTTGGCAACACTTTACAGCACAAATGACGCCAAATTCAAATCTTGCGTGAATTTTGGGACACCCTTCATAAAGGCTCAATATTGATCAGATTGGCTATCCCCAAGACTTGAAAAACTTCCTGCCCACGGCCAAGGGTTGAGAAAATACACCAGCTTTATGGAGCAGAAAGAAAAAAAAAAGAGCAGTTCAGCGAACAGTAGGCTTCCGCTTGCCCGGCCTCTTACTTTTGTGCACCCCTCCCCCACAGCACACAGGGCCGGAGTCCCACCCCCACCTCGCCCTGAGGCCGGCAGGCAGGGCCTACCTCGCTGTACTGGGTGCAGTAGGTCTCAGGCCTGGTCAATCCACAGGTGGAAGAAGCGCGGAGAAACCGGGTCCTCCCAACGAGCAGGTCCCCAGTGGGCGGATAGCAGGCACCACGGCGGCAGGACTGTTGGGCACACAGGAGGGCCGGCAAGACTGAAATCACAGGGGTGCGGGGTTCAGCCTGGGGAGAAGAGGGGCTAGCCGGCCACCTCAGCATCCCCCCTGGGGCAGCTGACATGGAGAAGACAAGACCCTGTCCTTCACGTGGTCATGACCGCCACCCCGAGGCTGATAGACAAGAAGGCTGATTTCCTGTTCTTAACTCCCAGGTGAAAAAAACAAATCAGGAGAAGACCACTGGCCACCGAAGCCCACTGGTGGTCCTGCAACGTGGCATTCACACGTGGCTCTTAGAATCAAGCCCCAGATGGGTGCTGGGCCACAAGGACATGATCCAGAGCTCTGGTCAGTGACAGCCCAGATGAGGGCTGGCTGCAGCCATGTGCAGGGCTTTGGGACAGGCCTGCCTTCTGCCCCTTTATCTGCACAGGTGACTACCCTCCCACCCCCTCACCCCCCCCCCACACACACACCATGTCAGTGCCCCCATGACAAGTCATGGAAAAATCGAGAGCCCTGAGCCACCACTGGCCCCAGAAAGGCTGGGAAATAAACTGTGCGGGGCGCTTGGGGACCACAACCCACTCCCAGGTAGGAAGGCAGAAGAAGGTACTTGGCAGCCTCTCGCGAGACAGACAGAAAGTCATCCTCCCCAAAGGCCCCTGGGAGCAGAGAAACCTCGTGTGTGTCCCCAGTGGACAAGGGTCCCAAACCCAAGGAGAAGGTGGCAGGTAACACACAGCGGTGCGGTGCCCTCCCCCCACCCCCAGAGCCGCTGGCTTCCCGCTGGACCACGGGGTTTGGGAGGATGGGAAGGGATACCCACCTAAGCACAGAAGGAGTGCCCTCATCTTCAGCCAGTGGGGGGTCCGCAGCAGGGGACCGCACCTGGGACAGAGCAAAGAAACGATGCACAATAGCACAACCCCCGGGACACCCGAGCCCCTTCCCTATTTCTGGACTCCCATTATGTGTGCTTCTCAGAGGCTTGCCCTGGGCTTTTCACCTAAGGATACCTCCCAGCAGCAGGTGCACTTATAGCCAAAAGCTTGAAAAATGCCCAAGCCCTAGACTCCTGTACCAACTGGCAGGGGATTCGCGGGGGCGGAGCCCTGGGAAAATGCCATTCTGTCCCAGACTTCAGCGTCCCCCTCTAAACTGGCAGGGAGGAGGCCTGGCCCGGCCCTGCCCCGCGGAGCCATGAGGACACAGAAAGGCCGGGCCCTGCAGGACAGGAGCTGCAGAGTGGACCAGGACCTTGTTGCCGTGCAAGAACGAGGACTGGCCCCTCTCAGGGCCAAAGCCGGAGGGTCTGGAGGCGAGCCCTCTCCTGCCATCCCACCGAGGGCCACCCCAACGGGGCTGTGGCAGCCAGAGCTCTGGGCTAGGCAGGGAGAGGCGGGCCTTTCCGAAGTGAGTGAGGATTTTACCTGAAGCAACCCCAAATGTCTTTAATGATGGCTGGAGCCATGCAGGAGGGGTGGGGTGGGGAGGTCACAGAGCAGGGATTCTGAAGGAGGCAGGGGATGGATACTCAAGGGTCCGAGGGGTAGGCAGGCCTGCTCTGCTCATAGCTATAGCCAAAGAGACCACGCTGAGTTCTGGTTTAGTGAGAGCGTTCATTAGAAATGGCCGGGCTGGCTCTAAAAGGTGGCAAGGTGGTGTCAGCACCTTTAGGGGGCTGGGGGAGCATTCTTATAGCCCGGACCAGGAAGTCCCTACATCAACTCTGACGAGCCTGGGGTCCTCTGGGCGCCAAATTTCCAGCTGCTCCGGGGTGGGGGTGGACCCTGGGGCTGAGCCATCTGAGTTCTAGCACAGAATGTGGGTGGTTCTGCCGGAACCACAGCACTAGGCAGAACCAGGACAGGGTGTTCGGTCGTTTTTCTCCAGACAAGTCCCCGGGCCTAACACCAGCGACTACCAATGCCTTGAATCGGGTGCTCGCCCCGCTCCCATGACAGCCACACGGGGCTGGCAATGCAGGGACTGGGATTCTCCTGGCCTCTGTAGGTTCTGCATTCTGATACGCTGGAACCGCTCCTTCCAATCACTCCCAGAAGAGTCAGGGGCCCAGAGGAGACAGGTGGCTGAGGTCACACAGCTCATCACAGCCCCAGAGGGGGACCTGTCCCCCCGGTTCCCTCAGGGCTACGTCTGCCTCCCACCCCCGGAAGCAGGCACTCAGAGTGGCCTCAGAAGAGCCCTGGCTTCCCCCTTCTCTCTGTGCTCAGCCCCAGCTGAGCCTGCTTTCTTCCAAGTCATGGAGACGTCCTCCGGCATGAAGACGCCACCCCCACGGGGACACGCACTTAACCTGGCCTTTGCGGGTGACTTGCTCAGGTGAGCTCCCAGGAGGAGCTGGGCCTGTAGCTGGGCCCCGCCCTGCCCCCGCCAGGCAGGCAAAGCAGGGAACGTACCTGGCTCGGTGCCGACACTGCCTTGCGGCCAGACGGTCTCTCTGAGAGCACCCCTTGAATGTAGGGGTCTCCTCTCCTGGCTCCCAGTTTTTAAACAAACGGAGACTCCAGCGGCGGCAGGGCGGGTCTCAGGAATCTGGCAGGCGACACGCCCATCTGCACCGCACCCCACCCCCAGGACAGGACTGGGCAAGTGGGTCTGCCCTGGAGGCCTCCCTGAAAGACCAGCAGTGCCCGCCTGCCTACGGGGGCTTTGGGGGTGGGGCTGTGCCAACTGGGAGCACCAGGCAAATGTTTGTGATTGATTCCCGACCAGGATCCGGAGGGTGGCATCTGCGACAGGCACTGTACTTGGCATTTTCCCAAGGCCCGTGGGGCTCAGTTTCCACTTGTGTCATGGACCCGCCCTCCCCCCAGCCCCCAGGATACAAGACCAAGCAGAGGACACAGAAGTCAGGCCTTGGGTATATAAAGTGTCACAGCCCCAGGCCTGCCACCGGGCTGCAAGTGGACAGGACCCAAACATGCAGGACCCTGGGAAGCACCAGACCCTCCCTGCCTGGGGGGAAAAACAAGAACAGTGGAAACTCCCCCGCTTCTCGGGGATTTAGAGGAATTCAGCAGGGAGAGGTCAGCACGGCAGCGCCCAACTTGGCCAAGGAGCGCTGAGGAGGCAGAAGCAGGAACGGATGCTCCATGCCGCCCCTCCGCCTCCCTCCCTGGGCTGGCAGGGAGCCCAGGACAGGTAACTACCTGTGAGTCACGGCCCCCAGCTCAGGACGGCTGGGAGGCTGGCCTCTCCCTCCCCGGGCAGGAATGCCCGCCCGGAGGGCCAGAAAACAGGCTTGACCGCAAGTGGCTCCAGGCAAGGCAAGGCTGCCCTGCCCCAGCCACCGCCAGGCCTGGGGACACAGCTTCCTTTGTGGGGCCCGGGGTGGGCTCCTGGCTCCCGGTTCCTGGGCTGGGAGCCACTGCCAGGGAGGGAGGCTGGCCTCAGAGAGCACTCCTGCCCCCGGTCGGCCCGCAGGGCTCTAGAGAGATCCGGAAGGTCACTCGGTTCACTTCTGGGCATTGGAGAGCCTGCACTGGCAGCATGTGGGACAGTATGGCCTGGAAGATTCCATGTCAAGGAGACTCTTAGCTAGCCATGCCTGCCTGTCAGTCCCCCCGAAGCAGGAAGCTCTCTACACGAGGGGTCTCAGTCCACGAAATCAGTGGTCTGAGAGCCCTAAAGGGCGGAGCATGTAGAATTTTGCAGGCGACGCTAGGCATTTCCAGCTCTCCTTCAGCCCAGGAGATTCAGATGGGCAGGAGAAAGACTAATTTGCCGGTAGGCAATACGTTGTTCAGATGCACAATGGAAACCGTGATCAACGTTAGTGTCCTGGTCCCCGTACACATTGCAGTGACATCTGGCTGAACTCAGCAGGTTGGGGCCAGTGCACACGGCTTCCCTTCCTGGGCCCTGCCACTGGCGACGGGAATACAGAGAGACCCCCACCGGGACCCCCAGAGAAAGCTCACTGCTGACACTCGGATTCTGAAGCGCCCGACTGCTCTCATTCTCTCGGTCCCTAAACTCAAGGCTTCCAGAAGCTTCCAGCCTCCTGCAGCTGCCCACCAGCAAGAAAGAGGACACAGAAGTCATGAACAGGTAGCACAGCAGAAGGGCAGGCGTTACAAATCCCAGCTCTTCAGCAGAGGCGGGGCAGACCCTAGGGGCCTCACCGTTACATCTCCCTCCTGCTTCCCCCACATGAGGCGGGAGCCCACGTAAACATGCCTCAGCTCAGGTGTCGCAGACAGCGCAGGCTGGGGCAGGTCCTGGGCGTGGCTTGGCCTCGCAGGAAGGAAACAGCCATTGCTCTGTGTGGGCCAAGCCCAGGATGTTGTTTTTGTGGAACCCAAGGAGTGAGCCCCGTCAGCCTCGCTCCTGAGGGACACGGAGCCCTCCCCAGTGCAGACTCACCCTCACCCAGCACCCCTAGGACTGCAGGGCCCCAAGCACAGGCTTTGAACTTGAGAACCCAATTGGTTCAGACACAGGAAGCTGAACCTAGAGCCAGAGGCTGGGTTAGGACTCTGCCAGGCTCTAGGGGAGGCGGGGGCATCACTTCAGTACTGAAGCCTGGAGTCCGTGCATTACCCCCCTCCCCCCACCCCAGAACTAGAGCCCTCAGCCTTCCGTGCAACCCCCACTCATGCGAACTGCCCCTCAGGGAAGTGGCTGCCAAAATCAACCTTGACTCCTATTTCTCTGGCTCCCGCATCAGCTTCTCAGGCAATTCTGTCACCCCTCCTTCCAAAAGCAGCCAGGACGCCCCTACACTCCTCACTGAGCCTCTGGGCTCCAGACTACAGCAATCCTGTCCCAAACCAGTGGGACACGGCCTCGCCCACTCAGAACCCAGCACCAGCTCCTCATGGCAGCCAAGGGCAGAGCCAACGTGCTTAACAAGGCCCCAGGTGACAGGACCCCCCACACATACACACCCCAGACTCCTCTGCAAGACCTCTGCTGTCTTCCTCCCTCTTTCCACTCCAGCCATGTGGCCTCCTGTAGGCCTCCGATGGCCGCTGCTCCCTGCTTGCCCCCTGGGCCGCTCTTCCCCCATGTCTGCAAGGCCAACTCTCTCACCTCTTTGGAGCCTTTGTTCAAACGTTCCCGTCTCCATGAGGCCGACTCTGACAGCGCTCTTCAAAATGGCCCATCCCTGTCCCACGGCTGCCCCAGCCCAGCACTCCCCATCCCTCTGACCCTGCATTATGGGCCCGGTGGGCTTGGGGGATTTTGTTTGTTTGCAACACCTGCCATCTTCTAACTAACTACATAACCTACCTAGGAATCGTGTTTATTTTCTGTCTGTCTCCCCACCAGAACGTGACAGCCAACCAGGCAGACAGAGCTGTGTCCGTTTCGTTCACTACTGTTGCCCAGCTGCCTCGAAACAGTGCCGGGCACATGGCAGACACTCCGTAACAGTAACTGTGGGGGGAATGGGTTCACCCTGAAGTGTACGTCACCGACACCGTTCCATGAGTCTCCAGGCCTGTGTAGGTGCAGTCACGCTCTCAGAGGGGACACTGGGCTTTGGGCCACCAGAACGGAGGGCAAACACTAGTGATTGGTGCACCCGTTGGCTGCAAGGGCTGGGGTCGCTTTTGAGGCACCGACCTTCCGCTTAGGAAAATGTCATCCTGTTGCTGTAGGCAGCGGGTGTCTCCTCTGTTTGCTTATCTGTCATTTCTGGCAGTGGCTCTGGGAGGGGACAGGAGTGGCATTGGAAACTATGGTCTCTGTCACACACCTGTCAGGCTTAAGCTGTCCCAGTTGCCGGGGAGATGGACCCCACACCCTGACCAATGAGCGATCACAGGGCAGGAGCAGGAGAAGGAGGGAAAGGGGAGGAGAGGAGAGGAGAGGTGAAGGAGAGGAGCATCATTCCTGGCTGTGCTGATCCTGAGGGGCTGCAGGAAGACGCACCAGGTGACTAAGGCTCGGGCATCGACTCAACACACTGAGTCACGGCTGAGTCCCTGTCTGTGGGACAGGGTGGTCTCCAGGAGTGGCCCTGGGCTTTGCCACGTGACTCAAGCTGGCGTGGCCCTCGGCTCCAGCAAGCGGCTCAGCTGCCCAGACAATCAGTCACTCTCCGGGTGCCCCTCCCCGAGAACCAGAGGCAGAAAGTGGGTCCGCGATTCTCCTGAGCAGACAGGACCCTGGCCTCAGGCCTGCAGTTAGTGGGACCGGAGCCTCGGCCACCCATCCCAGGGAGACTGTGTTCCTTACCCTGTTCTCTGGCCCCATGTGCCCCTCCCCAGCCTGAATGTGTGCCCCACGGACAAGCGAGCTCCTTGGCCTGGGATGAGGCCTGGAGGCAGCAGGCAGTTGGGGCCCCAGTTAACAAGGGCTAACATGTCACAGCGTGCTCGCTGTATGCCAGCACTGCTGAGCTCTCTGGGGGTATTAGCTCATGGAACAGCCGCCATTTCCCGAGGGGGGTGAAGGGCAGGCCCTCGATTCTCTCTCCTTCCCTTTGCAGATGAAGAAAATGAGCACATTTTCAATAACTCGGCCCCCGCAAGTAAATGGCCATTTGAACCCTGAGCTGCCTGCTCCAGCACTCGTATGTGTAACTGTTACTTAGAGGCCCTGTGTCCGCCCGCCTGGGTGAGACTTGAGCAGAGTCCACTAGACTCCAGATGTCATGGTTCCCCAGCCGAAGCAAGACCCACCATCTAAAGCAACGGCTCCAGGGCACTTGCTCCAGCTCCAGGGCACGGATACTGGCCCGGGGGCGCTCGGGGAGGCAATGCTGCTGTAGAAACATCCAGAACCCGCCCCGGCAGGTGCGTTCTTGCTTGTCCCCCACGTGGACGGCCCCTTCTGTGTGGGTGCAGAGGCAGCACGGGCCTCCAGACTGCCCACCTCCGAGGCCCCGGTTCGTCCTTGCAGGGCTCCCCTCACACAACAGGAAGCTGCTCTAAGTGAGGACGTGACCACCGTGGGGACGGAAGGACAGAGGTGACCACACACACACACACACACACACACACACACACACACACACACGTCACAGTGAACTGGCAGATCCGCACAGAGGGCGTGATCACAGCATGACACAGCTTCCCCCTCACTGCAGGAAGGGGCATCCCCTCCGCTCAGCCTCCTGGGTCACTTGGCGGGGGAGGGGGCCTCAGCTCTGGCAGTTCTCCCAGGATCCACCCCTAGATGCCCCTCCCCCCCTCCCCGAGGGCACAGCCCCGGAGCCTGCAGCTTGGCAGAACAGAACGGATGCTGGCTCCTGGCTGGCCCAGGGCTGACTGGCTGGCTCCCAGTCAAGAGGAAGGACTGATGGCCCGGGGCATTTATGCTCCTGTCACTGCCCTCCCAATCCCCTCGTTCCCTCCAGCAGACAGGCTGGCTCATGACCAGGCCCCCTCCTACTGCCCTACGTGCCACCTCTCTGACCCTCCTGCTTCTGACCTTTAGCCACAGATTTGCCGTGTGGAACTGGTCATGTGACCCCTGGCTAAGCCTCACCTGAGAGGAGAGCAACGTGTCCCTGGAAGGGGCAGCAGGCAGCCCCGTGGCAGGTCAGGAGCCTCTGAGGGAGGCACAAGGGACTGGCCGAGCGGGTCGTGGGGGCCTGCATCGTGAGATCTGCCCCCCAGGCTAGCAGAGGCCCTCCCCCACGGGACTCCCACATTCTCACTATGGTCATCCCTGAAAGGGCCACCGGAGAGACAAATGACACTTCCTCGTGTTCAGATTGGTGGCTGAGGGCTGGACACCGTGGTCAGAGGGGGAAGGGAAGAGGGGCAGGTCTGGCTTCAGGTCTGGGATGGATAGTAGCTAAAGGCTTTTCATCAGCAGGCCCCTGTAGCCCTGGGGTCCCATGGGGTCCTCCATCCTAGATCAAGTGTGTCCAACCCGCGGCCCTGCGGCCCAGGAAGGCTTTGAGTGCGGCCCAACACAAATTTGTAAACTTTCTTAAAACGTGAGATTCTTTGGCGGGAAGCTGTGCTTTGTGTACCCCCTCTGTCCCGAGGGGCCCACCCCAGGAGCCATGACCTGGACCAGAGGGGGTACAAGGGAGGAAACCAAGCTGAGGTCCCCAAGCAGAGCAGTGCTTCTGGCCTTTCTGAGCAGGAAGGTCAGAGGGTGTGGGGTGGAGTATTGACAGAGGACAGAGGAGCAAGAGGAAGCATGACGCTGCTTTATGGCCTTCAAGCGCTAGTACAACCAGAGTCCAACACCTGATCAAGGCAGCAGGCAAAGGAGTCTGGACAGCACACCTATGACTCAGCTCAGGGCAGCTGCCCAGGGAGTCTGAGGGCTCTAGAGATAACAGCACTTTCTTACCCAGATCAACGTCTGATCAATAGCCCATCAGACAAGGGTGACAAGTCCTTATCCCATCTACTGCCTTCTCCTTAAACACGTCATTCTAAACTGCCTCGCTTCTGATCTAAAATACTGATGAGGAGGGTTTAATGACCTAGGGAAATGTTTACGAGATATGGTTAACTGGGAGGAAAAGGAAGAAAACAAACATGCATGCAATCTACTTAACTCCGAAGAAGAAAATACTCAACGAGAAAACAGGGAGAGGATATTCAAAATCTTACTATTTCCCATCTCTTTGGATTTCTCTGTACGCTCTCATCTTCCATAAAGAACATATTTTACTGGAATGATCAATCAAACTAAAGTCAAAAGTCTCAGGGGAGGAGAGTGGGTTTTGTCCAGCTATCGATTATCCGTCCTTCCTCTCCCTCCACTGCCCCAGACACTCTTTCTGCAGATGGCTGAAGACTGCTGCAAGTTTCTAAATCATTGTAGATTTTGTAAGATATGATTTCCTCTTCTTAAGAAGTACAATATTGCTTCTTTGGGGGCTGTTAGATTTCTTTGGTCAAGAAAGCACATAGCACGCTTTCTGCATAAATGCACAGCCTAATAAATGTGTGCAGAAGGAAGACAAGGCAAGGGAGAAGGGAGGCAGGAAGGAAGGGCAGAAAACGTATAAGGAACCAGCTACCAGAACCTATCTTCCTGCTTGTAGGTCTTGGGGCAAACCAAAAAAGAAGAGTCCATTCTCACCTGTATTTGGGGGGGGGGGGGGGGGGGGGGGAAGAAAGTGGGAGTAACAAAACTTTTCATCCGCACCCAACTTTGCCCCTCTCATGCTACTGTCCTGGGATAATGCCACCTAATTCTGAACTTTGCCATTGCTCATTTAGAAATCTGCATACCCAGCAACTCACAGCGTTCAAGTACAAATATGCATTTGTGTTCATGACTGTGAGGTTATCTGGCCAACCAGAGACCAGAGCTCCTTGGAGCCAGCTGAATACAGGGATTCCAGTTAAATGTGAACCTCACATAAGTTACAGGTGGGCTGATTGCCCCATCATCGGGGGCTCACATGCGTGCTCCCCTGGGCGTTACAGGCTGCATTTACCCCTTTGTTTAAATGCTACTCCAGAAACAAATAGCGAGGTGTTGCCCTGAAAGGACAGAAGGGAACAAATTATTTTTCCAGCTCTTGCCAGGTCTGAGCCACCCTCCTAAACACTGTACCTACAGGATGCCATTTAAACATCATAGCAGCCTTTTAAGAGGCCCCTTTGGGGGAGTATTATTCCCTTTTATTGCATTCAGCGTTATTAAGGAGGCTGTGCAAGGTCACAGAATGTAAGGGACTGACTGAATGTGTCCCCCCCCCCCCAAATCCATCCGTCGTAGCCCTAGCCCCAGTGGGATGGTGTTAGGAGGTGGGGGCCCTGGACCATAATTAGAGTCAGATGAGGTCGTGTGGGCGGAGCCCTCCTCCTGGGATCCGTGCCCTTTGAAGGACAGGAAGAGACACCAGAGGCCAGGGCAACACGGAAGCGGACCCGGGCAGCCAGCCAGGAAGTGGGCTCTCACCACGAACGCCACCCACCAGCATCTGGATCTGGATCTGGATCTTAGATTTCCAGCCTCCCGAACTCTGAGAAATAAAAGTCTGCTGTTCGGGTCACCCAGGCTGTGCTTTTGTGTTTCAGCAGCCTCAGGTGACAGAGACACAGAACTAGCAGTGTTTTAGTCAAGTCAGGCAAGGCTATGCTGCAGATACACATTACACCTCAGCAGCGTAGCAAAGCAAACGTTTATTGGCCATCTGCATAAATTCCCACGCAAGGCGGCGGTGAGCGGGGAGACGCTCTGTTCTACACAGCCACTTGGGACCTCCACACCGAGCAGGACACATGCCTCAATGGTCACCACAGCAACAGGGTTAAAGGGGCAGGCAGGGGCTCTCTACATGGTCACTCCACGTGTCAGCTCTGAAGTGACACGGTCCCTCTGCCTACAAGCTACTGGCCATGACTTCTGAGTGATCTTCCTACGCTCTCGGAAGAGGAAAATGAAGAAGGACACAGTGACCAGAGAGCATCATCTACCAGCGAGTAGACAGTGAACGCAGGATCGACGACAGGTCTTCATACCTCCAAACTCCATGCTCTTCCTACTACAACATTCGTCTCCCGAGACGGAGGGCATGTGTTTTCCACCAAAAGGAAATCTCATGAGAGGGCTAATGTGTCAAATATGACCACACACACACAGACACATGCACACACAAATACCGGTAGGAAAAAACAGCCACGGTGAATGTCTCAGATTTGCAAACCCTGAAACATCACAAGGTCGCCCCTCTGGGAAAACCTGAGGAACGCAGACACTGAGATCTCTCTACAAGGGACACCCAGAGGAACAACGTTTAGGGGACATGATGCCACTCAGTCTCTAAGAGGGAAGAACACTGGAGGTGGAGGCAAAGCTTCAAGAAGATTCCCAGATGGTGTCGGGGGAGCAACCATGGCAGTCGTCCAGGGTTCACCTAGTTTTAGATCTGGTGGTTCCGCGTCCCAGGACACCCTTCAGTCCCACACAAGCACTTGGTCACCTGGTTGCACACAGAGACTTTCCCTCCCTTGGTGGCCCAGTAAACTCTGCATGAAGATGCACGGTGACCCGAGACAGTGACATGGGCTCTGAGTCCAAGAAAAGCCTGCAGAGAAACAGCACATGAGAGTCAAGTGCACATTCTAAGAAAACAGGTTTCCCGCAGCTTGCACGCACACTGAGCTTAAGGCAGACGCACACACATGTAGAAGCACACATGCCTCTGCACGTTTTACATCATCCTGCTCGTTTTGGCCTCGCTAGTGCTCCCTTTGCTAAGCGGGACTGGGTCAGCACTGACCGGGACCCTCCCCATCATCTCCAGATTAAAGTCCAGAGTCCACAGCACTCAAGGTCCCGCTGGAAAAGCCTGCACTTTTGTCTTAATTCACACAGCCTCCTTCACCCAACTGCTGTCACCCAGCGCTGGACTTGAGGCATCACCCGGCTCTGTCTACGCTGCCCACTCCACATCCCGGGTCTGGGCAAATTGTGAATCCAAGACTCACATCAGAGTCCAGGATCAGTGACGGCTTCTCTTCTAGCCTCTAAGAGCTTCCCGAACCCCAGCAGCTGATCTTACGACTACAATTCAGTGAGCAGTCAGTGCTATGCTGACTCATAAATCCCTTCTGTCTCAAGCTGACATACGCATGGTTAGCTTGTGATTTGTCCCCAAACCTGGACTGGGAACTCATGGAGAACAGGGACAATTCTTGGCCACTCTTTTTACCCTCTCATGGAGTGCATATCCCAGGGTTTGCACATAGCAAGTGCTCAATAAACAGATATTGAATTATCACCACAGATCCTTGGGGCAAGGGAAAAAACCTAACAGAAAAGTGTTTGAAGACTGTGATGCCAGGAATAGGGCCCCATAACTGCCTCTCAAAACAACACAGAAAGAAGAGCATCCAGAAAAAGAAACATCTCTTTCTTCCCCCTAAGAATTGGAACCTGGGGAAACTGGGATGACTCAGTCGGTTAAGCACTCATCTTGCAGCCCCAGGGTCCAAGGATCATATCCCGGCACCAGCCCATGCGGACCCATATGCTGAACTGGGCTGTGCCCCCAGTTCGGTTCTCACTGGGGTGAGCTTTCATTGTAGGAGGCCTCCAACTCGCAGGGGCATGCCTCCCATGCGGGAGGCCCCCGGCCTGGTTCCTGTTCTGCATAGCCCTGCGCCCACCTGTTAAAAATAAATCTTAAGAAAAAAAAAGAACTGGAACCTGAGAAAATTCACGGTGAGCTGATCCACAGATCAGCTGACTTTTAAGGCTGGGCTTCCCAGTCCATGCACCCATGGCTGGCGCTTGGGGACAGCCAGGGTGCATTTTGGTATTTGGAACTGAAATACTGATAATAAACAGTTTTCATCATGAAGGGAAGCAGAGAATTCACAGAGCAGCTGGGTAGAGCTCTGGGCTTATAGACTAGTTTTTTTAAGACAGTGATAATAGAGTACGAGGAGGATCCAAAAAAAGAAACCCAGAACATCTGTTTCTTTGATATGAGAGAGATGGTGCACTCAGAATTTGTTCCTTCAGGTCAAATGGTTAAGCAAGGTTATTACCTAGAAGTTTTGAAAAGATTGCGTCAGGATTTGCTGAAGAAACGTCCCGATTTGTGACAGGTGACTCTCTTCCACTGTGACCACACACCGGCCCACACCACACTGAGTGCTCAGAAGTTTTTGACCAAAAAACCGCATGACCCCCGTGCCCCACCCTCCCTATCCACCTGATCTTACCTTGAGCAACTTTTTTTTGTTTCTCCCGATAAAAACAGTCCTCAAAGGCAAACTTCCAGCCCAGAAGGAAGAAGTGAAAGAAAAAATGGCAGAAGCACTAGCAGGCATCAAAATAAGTTGAGTTCAAAAACGGTTTGGAGCCGTGGAAAATGCGTCTCCACAGGTGCATTGCATCAAGCGGAGAGTTCTTGGAAGGTGACTGAAGTTGAAACACGTAAGAATAAATATTAATACACAGTTTGTATAAATAAATTCCAGGTTTTGGGGGTCCCCCCTCATGTGTTTGCAGGCTGAGAGAACACTGTGATAAAGGAGAAAATGATAAATCAGGAAAGAGGAGGAATCTGGCAGGAAGTTCACTCCCTGTCCCAAATCCAGACCCTCCTTGCTCCTTGCTGAGGTCCTCGATGGGATTCAAGACCACAGGGTAGGCATCCTCTCTCCAGCTCAGAGCGTAGCCTAAATCAGCGGTTCTCAAACTTTAGCACCCGGAGCACTTTTTCCAGCACAGACAGCTAGCCCTGCCTGCAGAATTTGGGATCCAATAGGCATGGGGGTTGGGCTAAGGAATCAACATTTCTCAAGCATTCTGAGGGCATGTTGCTGCTGCCATTCCTGGGGACAACCCTGGGGAGCCACTGAGCTCATGACCATTATCCTTTCCTGCAGAAGTCGTCTGAGGGATGGGCATTCCACCCAGTTCTGGCCAATGAAAGGGAGTCTCTGGGGGCATTCTAGGTGTGGTTTCTGTGGCGATCAAGAGAAAGAGCAGCCTCTCTCCTGTCACTGGATGTTGTCATATAGAATGCGACACCTGGAGCTGTGGCAACTACGTTGGAACCATAATGTCAGCTAGGCTGTTACAAGTCTCCGTGCTGAAGAGATAAGAGGAGAAAGAGGAAAAGAACCTGGCTTCTTGACACGGTTACACTGCTGAAGCAGTCAATCCTGAAGTCCCTGTCTTGGGAAAGCATATATATTTTTTCTCATGGTTAAACCACTTTGAATTAGATTTCCTTACTTGTTGCCTAAAGCAACCTGAGTTATTCGTGGACTCCCAACACCGTCAGTAAATGAGTCAGGATGAGACGAGGGACAGCGCTATACACAGAGAATCCGGGGTGCTTCCTCCCTGGTCATGTGACCGAAGGTTGAGCACGTGGGTGCTGAAGCCAAGAGATCTGGGTGGAAACCAGCGGTTGGGAAATGAAGGCGCTCCTGTCTGATTCTTTCTACTCGCTTGGGCATAAGGTGTCAGAAAAGGAGAGGAGACGGCATGTTGGGGAAGTGGGGTGAACGTGTGGGGAACTCTTTTTAGAGCGTAATAAAGATAACTGACTTGGGAAACGCAACAACTTAGAGCTGACTGCCCATTTGAGATGTGTGCTCTTAAATTTATAGACGAGACACAGTCGCTCTGGTTGGGTCATTTTTTTCCTATAATGATAAGCTTCTGTGTATAGATTGATAACGAGCAGATAGCTGATGGCAACCGTGGTTAAGTCTTTCCAGGTAAATAAGCAAGAAACAGAAGGGCAAGGGAGTAGTTGCCCAAGACGATGGGCCACAGACTCTATGCCGGCTCCTCCCCTTCCTGGTTAGTCTTACCAAGATGGGGAGCTCTTCATAGGTTTTCTCCTGTCCTGCCAGGAGAAGGACAAGTCTTAGTGACTGTGTACAGAGGAGAGGTGACAGAGAGGTGACTGAGCTATGAGCTAGGTGTTGCACCCTAGGCTAAGAAAGATGGTGTGTACGTTTTAGGGGGTAAACATATTGAAGTTGGATTTATGAGCAGACTTGGTAAGTTGGGCACCCACAAGATATCCAGGTGGAGATGGGGCATAGGCAGGGGAGACACAGGTCTAGAGCTCAGATTTGTGTGGCATCTCACAGAGGCAGTCATGGGAGCCTTGGGTGGGAGATGACAGAGCCTGTGGAATAAGAAAAGACCCCAGGACTGAGTCCTGAGAGAGGCTGACATTTACAGGTTGAACAAAACACAAAAGTGAGAATAAGAACAAAGGAGTGTCGGAATAGGGTAGGAGGGAAACTAGGAGACTATGGCATCGTGGAAGCCAAGGCGGGTGTGTTTCTAGAAGGACACGGCCTATGCTGTGGATCATTTACATAACTGGTTATTACCTGGCTCCTGCCTACTGCTGTCTCTTCATTTCCTGCCATTTCCCAAAACCCAACCTTTACATTCTAGCACTCATCTTGCCTAACTTCTCATGAACCACACAACGCCTTCTCCCTTTCCATATGAGCCTTTTCAAATTCCTGAGCCCTGTACATCCCACCCCACCCCCCACTCCCTCCCAGAGTTGCCTGGTGAAGACTGTCCATCCATTAATGCCTAAAGCTGCTCACTGACCATCCACTCCTCAGCCTTCTTTGACCACTTCCCTCCCCAAATGGAATCAATACAGTTCTCATTTTATTTGTTTACCTGGTACATATTTTCATTATTGTGCTTCTCCTAATATATTGCAGTAACTTATTTAATGTCTGTTCCCTCTACTTGTCAACAAGCTTCTTGAGGACAGGGACACATTTATACTCTGTCTTCTGTAACTATCCTTAATACGGTATCGGGTACGTGGCTAGTTTTGACAAATACTGTGTATCCTTATTGCTTCCTATATGTCACCTAGGGAATGCAAATGTCCTGGGCTGGGATAAATGACAATGGGAACTGCTAACATGGAGTAAGAAGACTCACAGACAACAGAACCCTAACTGAACCAATGGTATTTATTGATCAGTTCATTTGTGCCAGACCACTAAGCCCTTGGTAGCACTGTAGCTCATCCGTCCTCACTACCCCCCTCACTTTACAGATGAGGGAATGCAGGCCGGGGAAATTACACCACTTGTCCAAGGCCAGACCCTAGCAACAGGAGCCAGGACTTGAACGTGAACCCAAATCTGCTCAACTCCAGAGCGCTATATGCTCAAGTCCAGATAGCACTTGAACTTGGGCAAAGTTCCTTGTGCTGATTCAAACAGGTAATGTACAGCACTGTAGGTGGGTGGGCAGCAGGGTGCCCGTAGCTACCCAAGGCTCCCAGCAGCCCCTGCGTGCACCAACAGCTAACGGCTTTCCTTGGCCAGAAGCCATGAGGGACCGAAGCACCATGTCTATGAAGGGTCTGCTCCTCAGAGTTGATTTGTCAAGGCCCTGGGGACCCAGGAGCAGGGTGGAGGGGTGCCTGACAGTGAGCCAATCACTGTGAAGTCAGACAAGAAGCTAGGAGTACAAGTGAAAGGTGAGGAACCCAGAGTGGAGGGCACTCGGCCAAATTGCCAGGTCTTGTGCAATTTAAACCCCAAGGACAACGCCCGGTGCCTAAAATAACTTCCCAAGAGGGATTTAACTGATGGTTTTGCAATGTCCATCTCAGCCCTAATATCTGAGTCAATGTAACCAGCATCGATTGGGCCCCCACCATGCGGCAGCATCATGAAAGGCACAGGATCTGGTCCTCCACATAGATGGGGCGAGCCCTCAGGAAACCAGGGAGGGCTACACACAGCACACCAGGCAACGCCTACAAGCCAGGACGGCAGCGGGAATTCTCAGAAACGAGCGGCTCAGGCGAGCTGGCACCCGCAGCCGGGGCTTCCTGGAGCACAGGCACTGCAGGAAGGAAGACAGAGGAGAAAGAGAACAGTATCTCAGGGAGGAAGCAGAGGATGAGCGAAGGTGAGAAACCCATCTGCAGAGGAAAGGGCTCTTGTCAGAAGAGCAGGGAGGAGTTGTCTGTTCACGCAGGCCCTGGATTCCAAAAATACTGGTCAAGCAAATCTAACGTGTGGAAGCCAGGAGTTCACTCATCCTGTGGGCAAGGAATCACCCCAGGCCTTCAACAGGCAGCAAAAAATTTTTTTAAATGTAAATGTAGGAAGATTTATTTGGGGGGTAGTGTTTGAGATGGTGGGTTAGAGAAGAGAGGACAAAAGGCAAAAAAAAAAAAAAAATGCTGTCAAAAAAAATTCTTGGAGCATCACTACAGGTCTGACTGCATGCAAATGAACAGACATAGCTCCTCCCCCACCCGGCTTTACCATCCAATGGGAAAGACGTCCATTAATCCCATGGTTACCTATCAAGGACCTACTGTGTGCCAAGGGTTAGACTGGGCCCTGGGGACACAAGGAAGAACAAAACAAAGTCCCAGCCCTCACAGAGCTCACTCTCCAGAGGACATGGAGGACAACACAAAGAGCAAAGCAATAATTAATCATATGCATATGAAGTCGGGCACTGAGTGCGCTGGAGAGAAATAAAGCAGGACAGTAGGTAGAGAACAGTGGGATGAACCAGTCAGAGAGGCTTCTCCCAGAAAAGACCACAATATTTGAAGCCCGGAGAATAGGTAACATGGAGACAGCCCTGCTAGAAATAAGGAGATGCAGGTGACGTAGTTTGTAAGAGCACAGAGAATGTGGTGAGTCTTGTTATAAGTGTGTCGGCCCTTGTGAGAAAGGCAGGCTACCTATGCAAACATGTCTAGCACACTAACCTACGACCCAGAGGAAGATGAAGTTTCGATGTCTAGATTTAAAAATCATCTACGGATATTTAAGTGATAAGAAACCTTTTCTCCAAAACAAATTTACATTAAATGACAGTAACTCAAGGACTTAAAAAAATATATGCTGAGAGGTAAGATACCCCATTCGTTTTATCACATCTTCTATAAGGATCCCCCTCCCTCCCTCCAGGCTGGGTAGTGACTTCACTAGGCAGCAAACAACTAGTAAACAAAATAACAACACTAAAATTTGAGGTTCACACACACCCAGCCATCCAAAGACCTCTGTCCCCTGTTCCTTCCATCTCCAAGGCACAGTGGCGGGGACAGCTCTGTCCCCTTCTGTGCTTCTCCCTTGCGACCCAGGTTGCCCCTTTGTGATTGCTTCCTCTGCAGAGGGCTTTCCTGTTTGGAAGAAAGGGATTTGGAAAGCAGTCAACCAACTTCAAATGGGCCTTCTTTGCTTCTTAGAAATGGTGAGAATTAAATACTGGGGTGTCTACACGCAAGGTTAGGGGAACCCACTGGCCTAGTCTGCCTGGACCTGTCCCGGTTTCCACATTGAGAGTCCTGGGAAACCCATCATCCGTGGGTGAAGTGGCATGGCTGGTCACCTTAACGCAAGTTTGACCTTCAGAGCTATAATCAGTATCTGACCTGCATGAAGCAACCCGATCATGACATCTCTAGAGTGAGGTCAGAAAGTTCAAGCATGAGCTTAGCTTAGCAAGTCCTACCCTACCCCCATCCTAGATGTTCCTCTTCTGCCCCACAAACCCCGCCCAGACAGAGGAGAGGTGTCAGAAGTTATTGGGGATGCAGTGACCCTGGGCTCTCCGCCTTCTATTCCTTCCATCTCCCACTCAGCCCCGCCTACCACCTAAACCAGGTACACCAGCGCCTCCGCTGAACCCACACCATGCCACTGGCTGCCCTCTGCCCAGCGCCGGCCAGCAAGCTGGTGGGGCCTGAGGGTCAAAATCAGATTATCAAAGAGGGCAAGAGGGGGACTCATCTGAGGTGGCGACATGCTGAACCTCAGCGGGTTCCCAGAAAAGGGAACCCCTGATCAAATTACACTCTGCCGACCTTGAAAGACAGTGTGGTTTGCGCCTTGGCATTGCAGAAACACCAGAAACGCTTCCTGACACGGTAATGTCGGAGTTTGGGGTTGAATGCTGGGCTAACTCACCGAACCACGTAAAAGCCCTGCTACTAAGGTGCAGGTAGGTTTGCAACACTTGCACGTTTTCGGAGAGCTCACAAATTGTGCCTGCCAGTTATTAGAGGCTTCTCCTAAAGTATAAGGAAGATTCAAAGAAAATGTCAAAACTGATATTAATCTCAGCGTGGTCCCTTGTTGCGAAATTTTCCTGCTTGACAAGTTTACAGGAAATAATAAGCAGGAGACACAATCCTCCAGGAAGAATCTCTTGTCACCTTGACCATTTGTGCACAGACAAAAAGGTAAACTGTTAAATAAGCGATTCAAGTCACCTCTCGCAGTTGGCACAAACCAAACCTGTTCCCTGACTTACTAATAGTTAAGGCAAAGAGCAGTTGTTATGGTTGCCTTTTTTAACTGAACTGTCTGGGAAATGTCCTCAGACCCCCAAAGAAAGATGACTGTTAAAACTTCCAGCGACTCAAATACTCAACTATCTGATCGCTGAACCAGCCCTCACCCTGTCCCTCCCAGAAGGGCTCAGCTGGACTCAACTGTGACAGGCAGTTGCAGTATTGCACCAGACTTTTGCAATTTTTCTGGCCAGCCTGATCACTCACACACACACACACACACCCCTTGCTTTCCCTGCTAAAGCCCTTTGGCCTACCTGTCTTTCCTTTTCCCCTATTTGGTAACTCTGGTGTAGGAAATACCAAAGCTAAGCCAGATCCACCCCCACCCAAGGCAATGATGTTTAATCCTCCCAGTCACAATCAGTCCTATCAGCCTCCCTCGTCCAAGAGTTCTCGCTACTCTTTTCCAAACTGCTTTCACCCTTCTGCCCCTACACTGTGTGCATAAGCTGAGCTGGCTCAGTGGAGTGGCAGCCCCTGGTCCAGGGAGGTGGCACGAAACAGTTCACATTCTGGACCAGCAGGCAAACTTTTCCCAGCAGCCCGCTTTCCACTTTCCCCGCCCCCCAGCCCCCAACTTCACTTCTCAAGTGGGGAAGGGGGCGATTTGGATTGGGTGGTAGTTGCCTGATACATAGAAATGCATACACAATCGCCTGCAGGCGCGCGTGCACGCACGCACACGCACACAGACACACACACACACAGACACACACACACACACACACACACTGTGCATGAAGGGGCGTTCCGATGAATAGGTCATCTCTCAGGTGAGCCCTACAGTGCAAGCCCCTGTGCACAAAACCAGTCAGGCTGGATGCAGAGCCGGGAAAACCTGCTGTGTACTTTACCCGGATCCCTCCCCCCTCGCCTTCTCCCCTGCGATCCCCACACCAGTGAGGACACCCCTTCCAAATAAAAACGAGTGGTTTTTCAGTTCGACGGAGCCCTCCCAAGTCCTCGTGTGGGGTTCTGCTCAGGCTGCCCCGGGGCGAGGGGCGCGGCCCGCCCATCCGCACCGCTAAGCAAGTCATGTCGCAAGGGCTCCCTGGGCTCCGGGGCCTCACCTCTGCGCGCACCCGAAAGGGAACCCGCCGCGACCGGCCTTGCCCTCCCCTGCACCCAGGCGCGGGCTCCCCCTCCTCCCGGGCCCCCAACTCACCCGGCCCGGGCGTGCACAGCGCGTGGCCGCCTGTCCACCGGGGGCGTGCCCTGCTCCTCCCCCTCCCCTTCCCTCTCCCCCCACCGTCCCCTCCTTCTCTCTCTGGCGCGCGCCCCGCTGGCCCCCGTCCTGCGAGCCCAGGAGGCGGGTCTCGGAGAGAAGATATAAGCGGCTGCGGGACGCGGACTAGGTGCCAGCTGCGGAGTCTCCATCTGGAAGAGCAGCGGCCGCCCGGGAGGAGGAGGACGCGGGGCCCCCCGGAGCTCAGCGCACCTCCCCAGAGCTCGCCAGCCCCCCGGAGCTCGCCGCGCCGCCCAGGTGAGAGCCCGGCGCCGAGGGCGCGGCGGGGCGCGGGATCCCGGTGCCCCCTCTCTGCGGGTCTCTAGCGGGAGGGCTGCAGGAAGGGGGTGCTGGGGCGGTGGGAACCCCGCTTCCGTGGCTCACGGCGTCCTATCCTGCCCCGCCAGCCCCCCCGAGAGCCCGCCCACGTCTGCGATGGACACGGTGCACGAGCTGATTCCGCTGGCCAGGGAGGCGATGGCCCGGAGGCCCGGCCGCGGGCTGCTGAAGCTCTACATGCTGGGCGGCGTGCTGGCGCTGTTCGGCGTGGTGCTCGGCCTGGTGGAGACCGTGTGCAGCCCGTTCTCGGCCTCCAGCCGCCTGCCGGAGGAGGAGGCGGCCGCCGCCGAGCTGCGGGCGGCGCAGGAGCGCCAGGCCCTGCGGACACCGGCCCTGCTGGCGAAAGACAAGCAGCCTGCGGCCGGCCTGGGCAACCGGGCCGGGTCTAAGCGGCAGCACGCCTCCTAGGAACTGTGCTGGCCAGCAGAGGGTGGGGGAGAGAGAGGAGAGAGAGAGGCAGAGGCTGCCTCCAGTGGGAGGAAGCGGGAGTCCTGCGCTGTGGGGACTGACGTCGGAGAAACCACAGACCTAGGAGGCCTGGGCGCACAGACCCCCCCGAAAGGAGTTGGCGATTGAGTTTTGCTGCCATGCAGCACCGCGGAAGGATCCACGTCCACAGCGATCTTCGAGCTGCGTGCAATCTACCATTTTGCACGAGGGCAAAGGAGGGGAGATGCTTTTTATAATGATAATATTATTATTATTCCCATGACTACCACTTTTGCATTTGAGATAATAAACGTTTTATACGAATTCGCAGTGTCGGATTCCTGAAGGGGCCCAGTTCCCTGAGGGTGGGGGCGCGAGAGGGGCAGCAGGGAGCATGGGCCTGCTGGTGACGGGGTCTCCCCTGAGCACTGGAGAGGGCAGCTTCCTGAAGGTCCCGCAAAACTGGCCTCCCTGCGAGGGGCTCTGACATTCATAGGACACGCTTCTGAGTGCGGTGGGAATTTGTTTTTGCTTTCGTGTTAGAGGTGGGAAGAGAGGCCCATTCCTAAGTCCCACCAGACTTAGCATTTTAAGATCAGAAGATAAGTCAACTTCTGAGCTAACACACATTGAATGGGAGATAAGGATCGCTTCTAGGGCAGGAAATCCATGTGCCGTTGCACACCTGTGCTCCTGAGGTTCTACAGGGCTGACACCTCTGCCTTCCTAACTAGTTTAGCAAGAGGAAGAGGGGAAGAGGTCGGACTGGAGTTAGGGGGGTGGTGAAACCAGCTAGCTGGTAGGAAAAGAGGGAAGGCAAGCTCCCCAGACACCGCAGTGCATGTCTAGTTCTACCCAGCCGTCCTCCTCATGAGCTCAAATCAGTGTGAGAAGCACTAGGCTAGAAGAAGAAAAGACTGGTTGTCACAAATGAGTGCCCTCCCTCTAGGGACAGCCCTTGCTCTGGGGTAATAACTAATTCAGTGACTCCATAGGGCTCAGCAAAGGAAGTTTTAAACAATGGCTCTTAAAGAGGCCGCTGGGGCGTGGGCTTGATGCCACACTCCTCTTGATTTTAGTACATCTCCCGCCAATAACTCCTGCCACTTGTCTCTGATCACACTCAACACTACCACCCCACCCCCAACACACAGCCCCCTTCATTTTATTTCTGCCAGCTCAAATCCCAACCTGGATTCCTGGCCCTGGGCAAATGTCATCGCTCCCTGAAAGCTATCATGATCACTCCAAGCCAAACAACAATCAGAATGCGGTGAGATTAACCAAGGGAAATGAGAGGTATGTCAAGGAGGACATATCTGTGGCACCGCTGTTTCCAAAATGGGAAGCTCAGCCCTATATTAAGACCTAGCCTCGCCTTAAGTGTCCAGAAACTTCTTAGGAATTCACCCAATCTTTTTTTTCCAGTTGCTCTTCCTAAATGCCTCTCCTGTGATGTTAAGTACTCCTCTGGAAGGCCACGTGGTTTTGTTTCACTTTGCAATCTGGGGGGTGGGAAACAAAAGACATGAAATCCAACTGCTTGGATGGCTTGGATTTGCATTCTGACTCCTGTCCACAAGCCCTAAGACCTTGCACAAGTTACTTATACCCCATCGGCCTCAAGTTACTGAAATTCTTTCCTCATCTATAGAATACTGCCTTCCTCATGAGATAATTTTGCAATTTAAATGAGATAAGTGATTAGTACCTGGTGGATACAGCTGACCCTTGAGCAATATGAGAGATGCTGACTTCCGTACTGTTGAAAATCTGTATAACTTTTGACTCCTCCCAAATTTAACTGCCCTTGGTATTCATGGGGGATTGGTTCCAGGACTCTTTCCACTTGGCGAATACCAAAATCTGTGGATGTTTGCGTCCCCCATCATGAAAGCAGATCAGATACGGTAGTGTTGCATGACAACTACCTCCAAAGATGTGAAGGGCTTCCATATGGGTCCAATAAAGCACAATAAAATTGACTTTTTTTATGTGGCTTGAAAGTGCAGAACTAAGACTAGCAAGTCAGAATACAAGGAAGCAGATCTTAAGTTATGAAGAAATAAGAATATTTCAGAAACTAATGAGTTATCTTGTGATGTACAAGTTCTGATAATTAAGTTCGCAAACTTATCCTAGAAACAGTGCTACATGTCTCATTGCTGAATATACTACAGTAACCTTCAAAATACTCCCTTTGAGAAGCTATGCACCAATGCCAGCACCTGGTCCACCCTTCGAAGCAGTGTTGGAACTCTTTTTCTGGAATGACCATCAGAGCCATCATCATATTGCCCTTGATGTCCTGAATATCATCAAAATGTCTTCCTTCCAATATTTCCTTTATTTTCAGGTAAAGAAAAAAGTCATTGGGGGCTGCATTCTGATTGTTCTTTGGCTTGGAGTGATAATGATAGGTTTCAAAGAGAGATGACATTTGACCAGGGCCAATACAATTATCTGTTTACTGGCTAAAAACTCCCTGACAGGCAGTAGCCTGTGATGCATTGTCATGATGTAAGAGCCATGAGTTGTTGGTGAAAAGTTCAGGTTGTTTTCATCTACCTTTTTCATGTAGTCTTTTCTGCACTTCCAAATAGTCAGCTTGGTTGGCTGTTCAGTTGGTACAAATTCATAATGAACAATCCCTCTGATATCAAAAGAAGTTAGCAATATCGTTTTGACTCTTGATTTGTACTGATGGAACTTGAGTTCCGTGGAGAGTTGGCTGACTTCCAACATGCACTTTGACACTTTGTTTCAGGGTCGTATAGATGCACCCCTGTTTCATCACCAGTGATAACATGACCCAAAGCACCGTCTTGCCTCTCCAAAAGGTCTTGGCAAACTCAAGCTCTGACATTCTTGTGAAAACACACAAAAACACAGAACAACAACAATGGATGCCACTCAGTAAGATACTGCCACATGTCGACACGAACACAGCTGTGAGACTCTGATATACCAAGGTTATGAAACTTTACTGAGTTGTTCATACAGTGCTGTCAACATAAGTGCACTGTGGCGAGTTTGCAAACTTAATTGTCAGACCTCGTATAGTAAGTGCCCCCATTAGTAAAAGCACCCTAGCAGAGGTTGGAAATCATCTGCCAGGGGTGGTATAACCTGGAGAGGAAACTTTTGAACTTGGAGGGATGTTAGTCTTATGACCTCTGAGGTCCCATCCAATTATAAGATGCTAGGATTCTGTTTAGCACAACCACCAAATAGGGAATATATTTCCCACTCCAGCCTATTTCTTTCGAACCCACTCCCTCTTCTCTCTGTTTCTAATGCTTCTTTGTTCTTTTTCTCAGCATGTTGACAAATATTTTTCTTCTTGGTGGATGACTATTAAAAATAATAAATTTAATTCCTGAAATAAAGTATTTCCTGATTAAGTGCATCTAACTGATACTCTTGCCTCTTAAAAAATATCGTAACCTAGTGGTTGAACCCAGTGGTTCCCAAACTTGGTCACCATGAAACACCTGTTAGTCCACCTGCTTTGTACAAAACACTACAAAACTCTGATCTATGAACATAAATATATTATTTTGTGTTACAGTGACCCCTCGTTTTTCGCGGTTAATGGGGACCAGAACCTTCCACAAAAGCTGAAAAACCGCAAAGTAGGATCTGCCCCTAGGAATTTTCTCATTGGTCGATGTTGCACCGGAAACCCATCACGCGCCTTTATGAGAGCCCGTGGGATGGACTCTGAGTCACCTCATCTCTTTGTTTGACAGGCAGGGATCCTTCTCTCTCGCGCATCCACATGAAACAACGCTCCTTTCCGCCATGTGGCTGCTGACATGGTTGTATTTTTTCATTTTTATTTTTTGATGAATATTTTGGGGAAACCCGCGAAGCGCTGAAGCCGCAAAACATGAAGCGCGAAATGGCGAGGGAACACTGTATTTCAAATATCAATTTGCACTGTTTTAGTAAAAAAAAATAGTAGATACCAACTGTGGGAATATTAAACAGTTAACAAATTCTTGGGTAAAGTTTGCCTGTTCTATAATCATGGTACCCAAAACCAGTTTACAACCCATTTTCTCCAAGATAACACACCTCAGTTAACACATTTTTACAAACCCAAATGTGATAGCCCCTCACTCCGGAGGGTTGGCTAACCAGGAACTTACTCACCACACAAATACATTTCAGAGAACCAGCCAACTAACTAATAAGTATGTTTCTACTGATGGACGCCAGCCCACTTACATCTTCAAAAGTATATCAAGCCCTGAACTTAATGCTTCGCCCAAACCAACAAGTATACATACTGGGCGCCTTGGGCCCAAACTCTATTTGTCCTTCCATCTGCTGCCAGATAAATCAGTGTTAACAGCAATCTGAAATCAAGTCATTTCCCTGAACCCTCACCACTTCTACGATTTGTAACCAAGTAAGTCTTTGTATAAAACCGTTAGACCTCAATCTTCGTATAAATCAGAAATGTTAGTTTACAGGTGTACGTCCTGGTAAATAATTATAGCTAGACCTTTGGATGAGGTCACCTGACATTTTCTTGGGGAGGCGCACCATTGAGTATGTAGACATAGGTCTGCAGAAGCTTATCAGACCTCTTTGTTTTACAGATGTCCCATTTGATAACAGCTTTTGCCCTTGAACTGCTTAGTCCTCCAGGGCTCACTTTGCTTTTACTTTTGTTTGTCTATATTCTAAAGTCTTATTTTTATGGGCTTTTGTTTTATTCTGGAATGCCTTATTTCTGATATACAAAGAAGGGCGTGCTGCCCAGGGAATGGCCCAAGAAGTCACCAATCTAATCTAAGCTGATCCTAAGAAAGAACAGGTCAGGGTCCACTCAACTGGTAACCAATTCTGGAAAAAGCAAGGAGTCAAACTTAGCTTTTGTTCTCCTACAAAGTGTGCAGGAGGGCGCTCTCTCTTGTCACTGTATGAAAGGTCACTTTTAGTCTGTATCCCAGGGTCAAAGATTGTCAGGTCATTGGCTGCAGGGCCCTTTCCTAAGCTTTGCTGAGAAAGGAAACCCAAGATGCTCTTTGCGGGCACACACTCCTCCTAATTAGCCTCTTTTGTCTCTCTTGGATTCTTCCATGTCAGAACCACAACGTGCTCTTGGAAGAACTCCTGCCTTCCACATAAAGTTGCACTGTAATCCTAATCCTTTCACACTTACTTTGATAAAAAGCAAAAACTCTGTGTTAGAGTAACAATGGCCATGATGGAGAACTTTTGACATGTCAAAATCAATAAATTAACTAATTTAAGAGGAATCCCAGAAATCTAAAATCAACACTTAGCTTCCTCAATTAGCATGCTGTGGTCTAAAAAACAATTCCAACTCCTGCATGGTTTCTCAAAGACTCTGGTACCTTCTGAAACCCATCCTCATTTCGTTTCTCTCTCTTTCCACTCATCTCTACCTGACCTATGCAGGCCATCCCCTTTTTAGAGTTTTTTTCTGGGGAAAAAGCAATTATATTGTAATGTAAATTTGCTAAACCAGAAGGCAGCACTAAAGAAATTGGATGAACTGGTCTTTGGTTTTTGTTTTATGTTTTAGTTTAAATAAATTAAAATTTTAAGATGTTAAATTTAAACCTTTGTCTAGAGACATTTTAAGTTATAATGAAGGATTTTCCTAAACTTCAGGAAGCCAAGTAGAAATCTGTTACACAACTCAAGATTTTATTGGGTATTTATTGTTCTGAACTACAGATCTGTACCAGCTAGTTCCATTGTTAGTCCTTTGGCTGGAGAAAAATATTTAAAAGCAGCAGAGTATGAAAGGAAAACTTTTAATAATTCATCTGTGTAAAATGAAGAACAAGGTGCCTTAAGAGACAAAGAAAAAATATAGTACAAAAGACAACTGGACAAAAATTCAAAATTATAAACTAAACAAGAATGAAAACAGACTTCAGGAAACCTTCAAAGAGTATTCTGGAGTCGACCCAATAGTTGAAGTAAAGGAGACTTGTCTTTTTTTTTTTTTTTTTTTCTTTCTTTCTTCTAATGGACTAAAACATAAATTGGGAGATTTAATGAAAAAAAAAATTGACTAAAATCCAAAAGTAGCAGTTTAGAAAATACTCAGTACGTGGGTAGATGTTTTCAGAGAGCCTCAGAACGTAAATAAGCTAGAAATCGATGCAACTTATGGCTCTCTAAACAAAACGACTGGCTTATGAAAGAAAAACAAGACTAAAAGGTCTTCCATCATCTAAAATTGGGAGCCTCAAGATCAGGATACTTGTAGATATTGCAAGCAGAAGGGTCATTGGTAGAACCAATGTCTCTATATAACTAAGAAGCAAAAGAAGACGATCCAAAATCTGTCCAATGATGCTGCTCCAAAGGACACACTAGCACCCAACAACTCCAGTACGCCCTCTAAATGGATGTCCCCAAATCTCAGCAAGAGCAGTGTGTGCCTTATCAGTTATATGCTCCATCAGGGCAGACTCGTTCTCATTTGAGGTACCACTCTAGTGCCAGCTCCGAGCCCAGTGCCCGGCATGGAGTAGGTGCTCATTAAACATTTGTTGAGTAGTGAATACATCAATGGGTGAAGAAGGTGACCTTTTTGTTGACACACTGTTATCCATGCCTTAGTCCCAAGGAACGAAAACCTCTGAACGGGGGTGCGAGCCTCCATCATGAATTACTGTGAGTCAGGCCGGAGCTCTAGTCCCGACTATGGGGCCCCTACCCCATCCAGATGGATAGGGGCTCCTGCCTCCCCTCTGCCATCTGCTCCACACTCCTGCTGATGGGATGAGCACAGCGGTTTCTAAGTTGCATAGGTGGTTCCCGAGAGTTTATCATTGAGAAATGTGTAGACACACAGGCCTCACAGAGGATGTTGGATTCCTAATCTCTTCTCCCGGGGAGGGAAAATCTGCCCAACCCCAGGCCTTGGTTCGGGACTTCCTTTGAGGCAAAGCCGGGAATCTGAGAGCAGGTGGCTCCTAAGGGTGGGCTAGGGGGGTCGACCTGGCACACCCCGGGTATGTTTTGAGCTAACAGAGTCATGGATCAGTCTCCAGGGCAACCAGCTCCACTTCTAATCATCCAGGCCCTGGGCAGCCTCAGGAGGTTCCTTGTCCTTTGGGGGAACCCTGATGGCTGCTGCCCAGGATTGGGCCACTCTGGCTTCCCTTTGGGGCTCCTCTCCTGGGACCTCCCCCAGGTTGTAAGCTTGGGCCCAGCCTAGGGCCTTCTTCCTTGGCGACAGTGTCACCTCTTTGTATCAGGTGGCAGACTAGCTGGTTCCAGTCCTGAATCACCAATCTTGTCTCCTGACTCCTCCCAGAAACCAACCAACTTCTGAGCCGGAAATCCCGCCCCTTCCCAAAGAGTGGGAAACCGCAAGGGAAGAGAGAGATGAAACAGAAGGGAAGGCAGAGGAGGAGGGAGAGGGAGACGAGAAGCAAAAGGAAAGAGGAGATCAATAAAAAGAAGTCAAATCTGGTTGAAATCTCAAGGTAAGACTTTTTAAGATCACATTATCTATCATAGCGTCGCCATTCGTGTGAGATCGGAGTTCGTAGTAGGTCCTCCCAAACCTGCTCTTGCAATAATGCGTCTCTTGGAATCATCTAGAGAGCTGGGCTGCAGAGAGATTTCAATGTCAAATGCTGGTCAAAAAAAAAAGAATGCCCAATGAGTTCTAAAATATGTAGGAGGGAAGATGCGATAAGACGCAGATGGAACCAAACATCTGTTACTGGCACTGAAAGGATTCTGATCATTTTGGGACAGAAAGTTAAGTTGGAACAAAAAGTTGCAAAAATCGCTTTTAAAAAAGCCTGCGTGTTCTTCTGATATCATACAAAGAGTGCGGTTTGTAAGCATGTTTTCAAAATTGGCTTCAACCCGATGACAGAGCACAAAAAACAGGCTGTGTCTTGGGAATTGCTAAGAGTGCTGATATCTGCATTTGGCGTCCAGTCATCAGCTCGTTTAATATTATTAATATTGGGACCTGGACCTTTGAGAAAGGCTCGTTTTATTTCAAGAAATCTGGTCCAATGAACCCAGGGAGGCCCAACGCTGTCAATCAAAATTCTTCCTGTGCTAGTCACCTAGTCCTTCATCCCAGTCCAGCCCTGGCTGCTTGGGACACTGACCTTCTGAGCTCTCAAAGGGTCTGTTCAGGGAGAATTCAAAGGCACTTCTTTCAGGCCAGTGAGAGAAAGCCTGACAGGAACAGGAAATGCCATTCCCCACCCCCACCACGCACCCAAAGCCCTGCTCGCCATCAATAGGCGCTATCATCCAGGAGGCTGCGGTTTGCGCAGCCAGTCCCTTGGAGAGATTAAAATAGCTAGACTCAAGCTTTGGAACGCGGCTCTAGACAACGGTGATGTTTGCACAAGAGTTGGCTTTTAAGAGCCCTGCTCCCCCAACTTTTCCAACAGAGCTTAACAATTCAGAGGGGCACATCTGAAGTGGTTTCTTCTTGAGTGCCAGTATTTCTCGTCGGGGTGTGTGCGTGTAAATCAAAGTCGGAAGCCGAAAGGAGGGTGGGAGAGGCGCCGAGCAGTGCGAGAGTCTCACTTCTGCTTGCTTGCCAAGATGTGAAAGGAATTGCCTTTCCCTCTTTAGCATGATAGGAAAATAAAATCCAAACACCCAAGCTTGCTCTTTGTGCTAATTTCAGGACAGCTAAAAGCTCCCTGCATCCAATTTCTGAGCTGGACCAAATCATGACGTTAATCTAATTTGATTTAAAGTCAAGACAGGGAAGGGCCTTGCTCAAGGTCACCTATGTGTCAGTGGTGGAGGGGGGATTAGAACTCAGTTCTCCTGGTCCCACCAAGGGGCCTTCCACAAAACCACTCAAACTTTATAGGAAGGTGCCCCAGACGCCGAGAACTCGTAAACATTGCATCTGCTGATTAAATAAAAGATTCCGTTACAAGATGCTCAAATAATCATTGCCTGGCAGAGACGGACAGAAGGAAAAGACTTGCCTAATAGTTAAGTTTTTCCAGAATCTGTTTTATAACTGTCAGGGGACTAGAGATACAGTATAGAAGGATTTAAGGCAGGTTTGTCATGAGAACTAGAATATTTTACATTCCGACCCTTAATCCAGCATTTTCCCTGTCTCTTTATAAAATCTCACAGCATTCCATTTTACAAACAACTATTTTTTTTTTAATTTGCTCAGATTCACAGAGGGAATAACATAGTACTATTTGTACATCTCTCACAAGTAGGCCCAGGATCATGCCCTGGACTACTGAGGATATTTATAGATTGGTTGGTGACCATTACATTCTTACTGAGGCCACTCCCCGACACGGACCCTACTTGAGGGGCCCCTGACATGACATGCTATTTCTAGAGCCCTTGCTCTCTGAACACATGCAGTTCCCTCTGCTTGGAATGCTTTTCTAAGTTTTCCCTTCTCGCCACCCTGGGCTTACTGGGATGACCTGTTCTGTACTCCCGTAGCATCTTATGCACAACCGAAAATAGTATATTATGACTTTCCTGTGACTTTTAAGTTACTTGCCTCCCTTGCTTATACTGAGCTACAATCTCCTTGAAAAAAGACACCAAATATTGCTCAGCTTTCATATTCCTGGCACCTAACACCGCTTGGGTCATGCTCAATAAACATTTGGACAAAAACGGATGAATGAACAAATGAAATTGTTCCCTTACTTTCTTCCATTAAAATGATTTAATCAAAAGCCTCATTGCTACACTCTTGGCTCTTGGGTAACCTGGGGGTAAACAGAAGACGTCACTATTATTCCCCTTGTTTCAAGCCTGGCCTTCTACTCGAAAGAGGGTCAGATGTGGCATTTGAACAAACGTATTCATTTCTACTTCCTTTAAAAAAAGAATGCACTGATCACAGTAGAAGAATTTTCAGGCTACATACCACAAAGACAGAGAGACCTGGAATGGAGACGGCAGCAGATGCGAGATGTCCACTCCCTTTTGGAAGATGGAACGTGAATTGATGAGTGGCAAGTGACTTAGCAAATTGGAGACTGCAGAGGCCCAAGTGCCCATAACAGAGGCCAACAAGAAGCCACGGAGCCCAGGGGAGTCTTGGGGACTAGGGCATCAGGAAGCTCAGCACAGAGAGGGAAAGGGGAGAGCAAAAAGGGGAGAGACCCTCTTGCCCGCCGGCTGAAGAAGGAAAGTTTATTTTCTGGAGAAACTGGCCAGAGAGGCAGCAGACTTGGGGGCAGCAGGCACGTCTGAGGGTGCAGTTAGGTACAGAGCTAGAAACAGAAGGATGAGAGAGGAACTCGCCCCTGAAAGAGGAGCTTCCCTGGCCCTATATGCTGGTGGAGCACCCAGCACACCCACAGCCTGGCTCCGGCCCCTTCCCATTCGGCCTGCTCTAGCCCATACCAGGCAGAAGAAGGAAGGACTCCTCTGAGGAGCAAGTATCCAACCTAAGGGAAAAAATAAAACTATGGACACTGATATTTGGGGTTCCCCCCATGAAACGGTCCAGTAGCCTCTGGGAGAGCTCAACTACTCGCAAGCCCTGTCCTCACACACAAAGCTTCCAACAGCCCAGGAATGGACTCCAAGGGTCACCAGTCACAGAATGAAAGCCTCTGACACTGAAGACAGAGACCCCAGGATACGTGACTGGAAGAGCAGAAATCATTAACAACAGCCACAACGTGCAGGTTTTCCCGGAGACAGGAAAGACAATGCTTCTGTGACTGAAGACCAGCAAACCTATGTTTCCAAACAGTAGCGGGGAACAAGAACGAGATTATCAAAATAAAAATCCAACTCGACGTTTAAAAGTGAAAATGAAG
>PVKE010011416.1:0-40336 GCA_004027555.1 Craseonycteris thonglongyai | reverse complement strand
AAAGTAATCTCACAGGATGATTTGATCTTAAATTCCAAACTGGGCAGATCATGGTGCGCAGTCACACCCCAGGTATCTAACTTTTTAGTAAAAGATCTATCTTTGCCTTAAGCAAGCCCTATCTATTGTTTCTGTGCATCCAAGTTAACATACTTTGAAATAAATTAACCACCCTCAAGACAGTACATAATCTTAACTATCCTATCCCCAAATTGCTTCCTCCCACACCATGTAATCTTCCTTACATTCTCTCCTTAATCTCAAATGTATAAAAGAAACTACAATTGTTTTGCTCTGAAGCATTTATCTCAGTCTGTTCAGATCTTGCTTCCAGGTGTATCCCATGTTTGGCTCAAATAAATTTTTATAAAAATTCAAAAAAAAAAAGAGTTCATGACTTAGCCTACTAAATAAAATATATTAATCATAACTGCTCAAATTATGTAAGTGAAAAACTAATCCTATAACATTAGAAGTTAGCAATCATAAAGATAAGCTACAGTTCTTCCCAAAAATATTTAACATATACGATATTTCATTACCATCAAAAACATCTTAGATAAGGACAAATGTCAATGATTAAATCATACTATATTCTAAACTATCCATATATTATAAAGTGTTGGACACTCTGTATCAAAGTAATACGAGTCTGTAAAGCGTTAATCACTTTACAGATGTAAGGTATCAGCAGCTACAATAGATTACAATCAAAGACAAACCTTCAAATCAAAAAGTATTTACAAAGCTATGGTACAACTTCTATGAGAAAGATACCATAATAGATACCCTAAATAAGTTAAAAAAAAAAGAAAGAAAGAAGAACCATTGTGATATAACGTAAGTAGACAGATATAGCAGTTAGAATTGCAATAAGAAGGGTATAAACAACCTGTTAAGAAAGTTCCAAGGTGAAAGAAGTCACATCTTATTGAAGACAACTTTGGAAAGACTTTATAACCAAAGAAACATGGAAGAGCAGGAACCATGTCGATTTTTGCCTACCATTATATCTCCAACTTGTGTAACAGTGCAATGGACACAGAAGAGTCTCAATAAATATTTACTGATTGAATGAACAAACATTTGAAATGGAACTTGAGAGATGGAGAGAACACTCTAGCATGAGAGAAACATGCAAGCAAAGGAATAATGAAAGAACTAAGGTGTGTTCAAGATAGGATGCCAAGATGGCTCAGCAACTGAACACTTGCCTTGCAATCATGAGGTCCAGGGTTCAATTCCCGGCCCTGGCCTGTGCAAACCCCATATGCTGAATTGTGGTGCAACTGGTAACCACCAAGATTGCTCAGCAGGAAAGGTTCTTCTTTCCTCCCATGTGGGAGGTCCCTGGTTTGGTTCCCACCCCACACAATCCCACATGCACCTGTGTGGAATGAAACCATGTCATATCTAATGATGCACAACTATGAAGACTGCTTTGGTCCTTTCTTGCATCTCATTCTCTCATTCTCTCTCTCTCTCTCTCTCTCTCTCTCTCTCTCTCTCTCTCTCTCTCTCTCTCTCTCTCTTTCTCACTGTCTCTCAAATAATAAATCAATCTTAAAAAAAACAAAAAAAAACAAGGAGTAGCCTAATTTTGCTGAAGCCATACATCTATGAAATTCAGTAGGAGTTTCTGTCCACTATAAAATCCTTAACAAGTTTACACTTAATTTGGCATTAATAAAAAATAATAAATGTTTCAGTAACAAAAGTAGTATATAAGAAAGTACAAGGTGAGTTACAAGATGACTGCCTCTTAGAGCACAGAGGATTTAATTCAGAACCAGTGTGGTAGCAATAAGAATGGGAAGAATAGGGCAAAGGTCAAATGTAACCCCAAGAATCTGGTTGATTAGAAAAACAGTGATATCATCAAAAGACATACAAAATCAAAGAAAAAAGATGGTTGGGAGGATGATGGATCAGGCAAAGAAATTGACATCTATTGAGCATTTATTCCTTGCTAAGCACTTCAAATATATTATTTTATGTCATCTTCATAACAACAGTGAGGTCATCACACTAACATTTTTACAAATGAGGCAAGAGGTCAAGATACTTCCCCATAGCTTGCAAAACTAGGTAGTGTGTCATTCTCTCCCTTCTCCCTTCTCCCTTCCTAAGAGAGCCTCCATTTCTTCAAATACGGGGCAGCAATGTGTTCAGGAAGGTGGGCCACTCTCCCATCCCTATGAGAGTGAAACTCAATTACTCTAAACAAGGGAAATCCTATTTCCTTATCCAATAACCCAGGCCTAACCTATGAGATATGATAAGAAATATACTACAGGATTCTGGGAAATACTCTCCTACCAATATTAGCATAATGGAGGTCATTAGGGACCTTGAAGTCACCAATCTAAAAGCTATACTTGATTCCCCCCTTTCTTTTACTCCCATTTCCCAATCTATTAACAAGCCCAATTAATTCTGTTTCCAAAATATTTTGTTAGCCCTTCCTCTTCTACCATCCCAGTACAAGCCATTATTAACTCTCAACTGCACTCCTATTAACGACTTTCGAAAGCAATTTCCAAGTAGTCATTCTTGCTCCCAACAATTCATTTCCCAAACAGGAGCCAAAGAATTCTTTAAAATGTAAATCATGGAGCAATTGCAACCCTTTGGTGCTCTGTTGGTTGGAATGTAAAAATGGACAGCCACCATGGAATACAGTATGGAGGCTGCTCAAAAATTAAAAACTAGAACCACCCTATGATCCAGCAATCCCACCACTGAGTATATATCCAAAAGAATTGGAAGCAGTCTTGAAGAGATATTTGCACACCTGTGTTCACAGCAGCACTATTCAGAAAAGCCAAAAGGTAGAAACCACCGAAGTGCCCATGCACAGATGACTGGATATAAAAAAAGTGGTGCAGACACACAATGGAGTATTATTCAGCCTTAAGAAGGAAGGAAATCCTGTCACATGCTACAACAAGAATAAACTCTGAGGACATCATGCTTAGTGAAATAAGCTAATTACACTAAAACAAATACTGTGTGATTCCGCTTACATAAGATTTCTTAAGTAGTCATATTCATAGAAACAGAAAGTAGAAAGGTGGTTACCAGGGGCTGGGAGGAGCTGTTTGATGGTATAGAGCAGGGGTGTCAAACTCAATGAAAACACGGGCCATTTGGTGCAACAGGCAAGATTCACGCGGGCCACATCCCATTTACAAACGTCACTGGAACTGAGTCAGCGCGTTTATACATGCCCACAGGCCCCCAGGAAAGGCCCTGGGCCACCTGTATACTCATCTTCAGTAGTTAAAGGGTTAATGAGGAAATTGTGTGTACGGTATTGCCTCGATCTCCCCTAAGCGCTATTTTCTTCATAACAATTTTTTTCTGTTTTCATTTTATTTCAGAGCATCGTGGGCCACAAAAATTACCATGCGGCCCCTGGGCCGCCAGTTTAACACCCCTGGTATAGAGTATCAGCTTTACAAGATGAAAAAGTTCTGGAGATCTGTTTCGTAATACTAATATACTTAATGCTACTGAGCTGTACACTTAAAAAATGGTTAAGGTGATAAATTTTATGTTGTACTTTTTCAAAAAAAAAAAATACAAAATAAGTAAATATTACTTCACCCTCTCCTTAAAATGCTTCAACTGCTCCCTATTAGCCACTGAATAAAAGCCAAACAAGGTCTATGAGGCTCTGTACCACCTGACCCTTCCCTCTTGTTCAGCCAGATCATATGCTTTGTCAAAATGATCCTCTTTCACTTCTTCAAATAATTCAAATTCTTTCTTGCCTCAAGGTCTTTGTCCATGCTATTTCCCCTGTATGGAATGCTATCCCCCAACTCTTCACACACTTGGCTCCTTATCCTTCAGATGTCACCTTAAATGTGGCCTTCTCAGAACTTTCCTTAACCAGTCTACCTAAATTAGGTTTCCCCACAGTATTCACATTATTTTCTGTATCATGTCTCTTTTGTTCCTTGACAGCATCTCTCACAAATCAAAATACTTTTTTTTCCTATCTTCCCAAATGAAATGCAAGTTCCACGAGAATAAGGACCTCATCAATCTTGCTCATCATTGTGTCCCCAGTAATTATCATATGCTTGGACTACGCTTAACATTCAAATATTGAGTAATTTCACATTTCAAAATAAAGTACTCTATGAGCCTATTATTAAATACAAGTATACCACAGAACTTTAAAAAAAAAAAAAACAACTTATGTTCTAGCTGTTATCTCTAGTTGTTAAGGTGGACTTATTTTCTACTTTATAATTTTTAGTATGTTCTAATTTTTCAACAATAAATCTTTATACTCAAAAATTAAAGATTTTTAAATATGATATTCCAACTGCAAAATGCTTTAACTTTTAATTATATAAATAATAAAAGCAAAAAATAACTTAAGCTAATGATATAACTTTTTAAAAATACCATAGCACTCTTTAATTTCGCTGTCTACACTCAGTTTCCTATTTCTACAGTTCTAAGTAATCTCAGACCATTAGTAATTATTTAGATCACAGAAATGACAAAAACTATACCATCACAATTTTTAAAACGCAATATAGGGAAGCCAGGATGGCTCAGTGGGTTAGGCGCTCACTTTGCAGGCCCGGGGACCGAGGATCAAATCCCAGCCCTGGCCCGTAAGGACCCATATGCTGAACTGGGGAGTGCCCCCAGTTCAGTTCTCACCGGGGCGAGACCCCGGCCCAGTTCCTGCCCTGTGCAGCCCCAAGCCCACCTGTGGAATGAAACTATGTGGAAAAACCGATGATGTGCAACTATGGAGACTATTCTGGGCCCTCCCCATTCTCTCTGTCTCTGACTCTGTATCTCTCTCTCTCTCTGTCAAAAACAATAAATAAATCTTAAAAAAAAATGCAATATAAAACATATTAACAATAATTCTCAATAAATCACAACACACTTCTACAACTATCCTACATGTATATCCATAGTCAACAAAAAGTGAACAGTGACATATGCCAACCTCTTTCTAAGCACTTTCAATAAATTAACTCATTCATACCTCAAACTCAGTTTAGAGGTAAGGAAGTTTAGTCACTCATGGATGAAATCACCCACCCGAAATTACAAAACCACTGTCAGACTGGGATGCAAGTCCAGGAAATCCAGATCAAGCCTAAAGACTATGTTCTTCATCACACTGTATAACAGTGGAAAGAGACTTAGGGCCCAAATAAAAGTTCAAGGTATAAAATGCTATGCTTCCTAAAAATCACATACCATCCTTAAGCAATATTCATGAAAATAAGCATGAATAGCAATTTCCCACTTACTGAGGACACCATTTTATTTCTAAAATTTATTGCTTTTGAGAGGAGAAAAAGGTGAGGGAAGGAGTGGGGAAGAGAGAAGGAGAGGAGAGTAAGGCCCAGCACAGCCTTCATAGTTGTACATCATTAGCTATGACATGGCTTCATTCCATAAGGGTGGATGTGGGGCCGCATGGGGCGGGAACCAAACTAGGCACCTCCAGCACAGGAAGTGAGAACCTTCTCCAACACCCAGGTGGTTACCAACTGCATCGCAGTTCAGCATATGGGTTTGTACGGGCTGGAGCCAAGATTCGATCCCCGGACCTCAACTGCAAAGCAAGCACTCAACCACTGAGCTATCCTAGCATCCCAGAGGATTCCATTTTATAAAGTCATTTGTCTTAAACTCCCAAAATTATATATGAGTATTCCTTTTAAGCTTTCAGAATATTTAATAGAAAAAATATTTTTAAAGAAAAACTGGAACCCATGTAATTTTTACTAACCAATAAATTTAACAATAAAATTAATAAAATATAAAAAAAGAAAACTGGTTATTTACCAACAAGAAATGAAAAAGGAACTCATAAGTTTCCTTGGACAATAAGGATCCAGAATTTAATTTTAATGAGACTGTTTAATCTGCTACTTGTCCTGCCTCATTTCCTAATTCAACTCCAATTACACCCTATGCTTTATTATAAACATCCTCAGCACTGGAGGATTATTAAGGTATAAACTATTTGAAAGAAATCTTAAATCTCATTATAGACAGTACATTATTATGGGGATAATAATAACTTCACAAGAATTCTATAAGGATTAAATGAGACAAAAATATACAAATGTTTGGCATAATTTGAATCCCACATGCAAATATGGATGTTGGTACATTATTAGGGGGCTGACGACTGACTCGGCCTTCCTGGTTATTTGGTAATTCACAATCTCCATATACACATTCTCAAATGCCAATGTCTTTGATAAATGCCACTCCCCCTTAAGCTTCTTCCTCTAATACCATTATACTTTTCCATATCTGACAAACTCTTACACATGTCAGTAAATACTCTTGGAAAAAACTCTTCATTAATGACCCACCTCTTCACATCAAAGTCAGAAACTCCATCTTTGTAATTCTATTAAATACAGTACACTCCCTTCTTTTGTCTTTATACCTTCATCACAATGTATCATCACACTTTAAGTAGGTAGATCTCCTGGAATACAAAACAGGGTCAATATCTCATTTATCTTGAAATTCCAAACACCTAACTTGGTGACTGGCACATAACAGTTACTGAAGTTTTCTATTTGGTTGGTTTTTTTATTTGTTTGTTAACAAAGAATAAAAATAACATAAAAGAGTAAACAATAAAGGACCACATTTATTTATAGCACACCTTTCCCAAAAAAAGGTTTATTTTTAATACTGCAAATATGTAATAAGAAACTACTAATAAATATTCTGTTATTTTTTATAAATGCAGGAATGCTACTAGGTAAGCTACCACAGTAGTTTCCTTTTTAAAAGCAAATATAATATTTATTTATTCATTCATTGATTCATTCATTCCTTCATTTTAGATTGTACATTCCACTCTCAGGTAACTTTCAAGTTTACCTGAGGGTCTTACAATGACAAAAATGATCAATTTCAGCATCTTTATATTGTATCTCCAATTACTCACATCACGTCCGGCACAAAATAGTCACTTAATGCTTAAAATTATATGTATATATATATATATATATATACACACACACACACTACACACACACACACACTACACACACATTCATTGAAATCTGACTTTCTCACTTTCAGATTATGTTTTTTAGAATATGTTCACAGTCCTTTTTAAGATTCTTTTTGACAAAGCTAGAACCAAACACTGGATGCATGCCAGAGGGTATACTTTAAAAACTAAACTCGAAATATAGCAAAGGGTACCTATACCTACAGTTAAACAAGATTTTAAAGTAGATTTTTATTAATTTGGTACCCAGAAATACAGAAGAAATCTCAAGAATTAACAGGCTGAATATGTTTGACAAAGTAGAAAGAACTACTGAAAATGACAGATAGTAGAGAAACAAAAAACTGCATATTTGTCATTAATGAAAAAGTTAAAGGCTCACTGGAGAATAGGAATAAAGAAGAATTAAGATTATCTACTACTCAAAAAGTTATCTATTACTCAAAATTAGATATTTTTTAAAAGGAAAGAAAATAGTAGTGGAAAGAAAACATGAGAGCAATAACATGGACATGTGAAATGTACAGTGTGTTCAACAGCAGATAAAAATTTCAAGTAAGGGTCTAAAAAACCTTTTTTTCACATATTGAGAAGACTTTAATAAACTACTGCAAATCACTTTACGGGTTTGTGATAAGGTAGATTAATATTTTTTGATCACATGAATAAGATATTTACTTAAGTATTTTTAAAACTAAAAACCCAGTATTTAATTCAGTAAAATAGTTTTTGAAATGTTTCAGTTCCCTATAATGGCAAGTTTAGGAAGGTAAGAGAGGCAGAGAAAGAAAGTGAAAATGACTAGAGGAAAAAGAACAAGTCACAGAGGCAAAGATCCACAGCACACATCAAGACAAGAAACACTGGGACACATACAGGCACTTAGGTTCTGAGATGAATGTCAGTCAGTCCAAGTAAATGATTCTTCTCACACTCTGTGGTTCCCTGACAGGGGTGGGAAGGGAGGAGGGTACTGTCTTAAGGAAACACTGAATAAGTCACTATTAAACATTGTAAAATTAATATTAGCCTTAATCCTAAAGTTATAGCACTTTACACAATGTGGCAGATAGAAAATTACTCAGGATTGCAGCCATGATGGATTTAGAGTATCACCTCAAGGGCCAAATGAAATAAAGCCAAAAGTCAAATCAATCATTGGCTTGGGGTTTCCTATCCCCAATTTAGAACTTTCCTAGTAATGAAGTTCTCTGAGGAGGAAATGTTCAGCTAGACTAGAGGAACACTAGATTGAGGACAGAGACTTAGAGGAGAGAACCACCCTTAAAATCAGCAACAATGAAACCTCAGTCAAGGAGAATAGTTATTGAAAGTAGGATTAGAAAGTATCAAGGAGGATTAAATATCTAATACTTACTAATATAAAATGGGTTAAGCATTCACTTTGCAGCCCCAGGGACCAAAGATTGAATCCTGGCTCTGGCCCGTGCAAACTTATATGCTGTACTTTGTGGGAGGCCCCTACTTCAGTTCTTGCCCTGATTCAACCCCTGGCTCTAGGGGGTATGCCCCTGACCCAGCTCCCGCCCTGCACAGCCCCCGCCCACCTGTGTGGAATGAGACTACATCGAAAACTGATGACATACAACTATGGAGACTGCTCTGGGCCCTCCCCCTTCTCTCTATCTCTGTCTCTTTCAAAAACAATTTAAAAAAAAAAAGATCTACAAGAATAAGGAAACGATCAATTAGAGTACATCTACGCATCAAGCTTGAAATTCACACAATAACATTCTAAAGTTAATTTTGAAACAAATAATATGCCAGAACCCTGACACACAGTTATTCAAAATGGGTGGTGGAAGTGAGAGGAGTTGAACTCCAGCACACTGTGAGTTAAATGTGGAAATTATCATCCTTCATTAAGAAATAAACATGCATTTTTAATATGTAATATTAAAAGCTCTATATAAACAACTTTGTAAATCAGTCCAATGATATACAAGTAATTTTTACACTACATAGGCACATTTGAAATAAAAAAGACTCAAGTTTTTCTTCTTGCATATTTTCAAGGACTTGTACCAATTTGAATCATTCTATAAACTCTAGGTATTTAAAATTAAAAGGTAATTTTCGTTCCTTAAACTGTCTATAGTCAAATTTCTTTCTAATCTAACAATATTTTATAAAGTTTCCTCTAAACATTTTCATAGCCACTGCATAATTTAAATTTTCAAGACCTCTATGTCTTTTTTTAATTTCTATTGTCTCCTCAATTCCATCAACCCACACCTTTCTCAAACACAGGGGTCATGTCACTCCCATGTTCAAAACCACAGTACTTCTCAACCCCAGAGAGGACAATTTGATTTAGAACTCTAACTTTATGAACAAAATACTTTGAAAAGTCAAAATACCTTTTTAAATCTCATTTTACCTAAAAAATTAAAGAAAATTTACATGTACATTCTCCATAACATGTATTTTTAGTACAGATAAATAAAACACTGTTGAATGTTTTAAATTACCATCGGTTAAATATTTAATGTCTATTTCCAAATAATCTAGCAAAATGAATATGCCAAGAAATTCATCATAATTTTCCTGTGGCTTTCTATACTCCCCAACACATGGTTGAACCCAATTTTAGATGTGTTGACATTTCAATACGCAGTGAATAAATTAGGAAATATTAAAGTCCTCAATAATATGGCCCTAACCTTTTTTCTCCTTGCACTCCCCACTACTCTTACATACACTCTGTGCTTAACTAAAGAAAACTACTAATTTACTCCTTATTCTTGCATATACCTCCTCCTACAAAGCCCTTTTCACTCATCTCCACAAGAAGTCCTACCAATTATATATACATCAAGGTCCAGCTCAAATCCTACCTTCCTCCAAATAATATTCCCTAATAGCCTTCCTTCCCCCAAAATTTTATAGTCTATTATAGTACTGAATACAGTCTGTCTATTATGTTTAGTTGTATATGTAAGGATGCATGTAATATACCAGTTCATAATCAAAGCTTTGGAATCAGAGAAGCTCAGGTCAACATCTGACTCTGCTCCTTACTATGACCTTGGTCAAGTTACTTAAGATCATCCTGCAATTGGTTTCCTCATTTCTTTTATGAAGACAGCAGCTACCAGTAACAGAATAAAAAAAACAGTGATGTATATATAAAGCACTTAGCCTAATACTGACAGCTAGTTATAGTTTAATAAATACATCTATTATTCCCAGTAGGCAACTCCACGTCCTACTCATTTTTGTATTTTTTCCCATTCTTTTTTTTTTTAAAGATTTATTTTTATTGTTTTTGAGAGAGAGAGAGAGAGAGAGAGAGAGAGAGAGAGAGAGAGAGACAGAGAGAAGGGGGAGGGCCCAGAACAGTCTCCATAGTTGCACATCATGGGTTTTTCCACATAGTTTCATTCCACAGGTGGGCGCGGGGCTGCACAGGCCAGGAACTGGGCCAGGGTCTCACCCCGGTGAGAAATGAACTGGGGGCACTCCCCAGTTCAGCATATGGGTCCACACAGGCCGGGACCAGGATTCGATCCTCGGTCCCCGGGGCTGCAAAGTGAGCACTTAACCCACTGAGCCATCCCGGCTTCCCCTTCTTTCCCATTCTTATCATGAAGTATTCTGCATATGCTTAACAACTGCTCGGATAATGAAATCTGATCAATTCAGAAGTAATCTCCTAGGCAGATCTTAATAAGGTCCAAATTCTAATAAATATCAAAAATAGCTAGCTTCTCACAGTACGAGCTATAAATTTTAACATTAGCTTAACCAGTTTATATTTTAGCTACAGTATATATATATATATATATACAGATCCCAAAGCATCATTTTGAAAGTATTCCACAGGCATTATTATCATGAGTAAGCCAATATCCAAAATGCTGGATATAGTTAAAGGTCCAAATTATTCTAAAAACATTACCAAGTATCTAATAACAATGCAAACCTTTAACAAGTTAAAGAATTCCCATGTGGTTCCTCCTATTAAAGTTATGCTAAATCCTAAACCCACTTTTCCAACTGGCCCTCTGATTTATTCCTGTGCCAAAGGATTCTCAACAGAAACCAGTCAGTTTTGATATGATATTCTCAAGAAGAGTACCAAGGGATACAAGGTTTCCAGACCAATAACATTACTACTAATTCTTATACGTTCACTATAGTCTATAGTCTACAGACTAGATCATAACAGACATGGGTAGATTTTTTTAATCCTGTAGTTAGCAAGAGAAAAAAAAACAAACAGAACAGAACCTATGGCAACAGCCAAAGACTAATGAAAGGACTGATAATAACTACAGGGAAGGAAAAAGAAGGTACCGGTACAGAGGAAAGCCTGCCCATCAAAAGGCAGCTTCAGGAAATGGTAAGCTAAATTCAGTAAGAGCAACTTCACAAAAGGAGGAACCAACAGCTTCTAACACTATGTGAACTATACTGAATTTAACTATTGTCACTCTGTAAACATTAACAAGTGTAAATTCATCATAAAATATTCCTCAAAACGTGAGATCTGACAATTAAGTTCACAAACTGATCCTAGAAAAAGTGCTACATACTTCACTGCTGAACATCACTATGGTCACCTTTGAAGTACTCCCCTTGGGAAGCTATGCACTGACACCAGTCCTAGTCCATCCTTCAAAGCAATTTTAGAACTCTTTTTCTGGAGCCGCAATCATATTACCCTTGAAGTTCTGAATGTCGTCAAAATGTCTTCCTTTCAGTATTTGCTTTATATTCAGGTTAAAAAAAGAAAGAAAGAAAGAAAGAAAGAAAGAAAGCAAAGTTATTAAGGGCCAGATCAGGTGACAAGGGAGGTGTTCCAATAACTGGAGGTGTTCCAGTTATTTGTTTACTGGCTCAAAACTCCCTCACAAACAGTGCTGTGTAAGCTGATGCATTGTTGCGATGCAACAGCCATGAGCTGTTGGCAAAAAGTTCAAGTGGTTTTCGACTTTTTCACACAGCCTTTTCAGCACTTTCAAATAGTCAACTTAGTTGAATGTCCAGTTGTTACAAAATCATAATGAACAATCCCTCTGATAGCAAAACAAGTTACCAATATCGTTTTCATTCTTGATTTGGACTGATGGAACTTTTTTGGTCATGGAGAACTGGCTCACTTCCATTGTGCACTTTGACACTTTGTTTCAAGGTCATATTGGTACACCCATATTTCTTCATCAGCACTGATAACACGGCCCAAAACATTGTCTTGCCTCTCCAAAAGGTCTTGGCAAACTTCGACATTCCTTTGCTTTTGTTCATTAGTGAAGTCCTTCAGGACCATTTCTGTACACACCTTTCTCATGCCAAGATTTTCAGTTAAGATTTTCCTGTTTCTCTATCAATGTTGACTTGGTCTGCTATGCTTCTCAGTTAGCTGATGGTACTGACAAACAATTCGATGAATTTTTGCAATGTTTTCATCAGTTCAGCTTATTTTTGGCCTCTCTGACCTCTCTTCATCAGTGATGCTTTCTCTCCCCTCAGAAACATATTTAATCCATCTGTACACAGCCACTTTCTTCATAGCATTATCCTCATAAACTTGGACTAACATGTCCCTGATTTCATTTCCACTCTCACCAACTTGAAAAAAGAAATTTAACGTTTGTTCATTGCTCTAATTCAAGCTCTGACATTCTCACAATGGCAAACAAAAACACACAACAATAATGAACACCACTCAGCAAGACACTGCCACACATCAACACAAACATAGCTGTGAGACAATGATATACCAAGGTTATGAAACCTTTCTGAGTTGTTTGTACAGTGCTGCCAACGTAAGTGCACAGTGATAAGTTCATGAACTTAATTGTCAGACTTCATATATAAACTACACTCAATTAAGCTATTAATATAAAAAGCTGACAACATGTACTGAGTAAATGTTATGGATAAAAGGTGACATAATTAAAAGCAAAGCTTAAGATTTTTCCGACAACAATCACACTCTTGTGAGATGATTTCACCTAAATTAACGAAAGCTCCACAACACAGATGTGTTTACACTATTGAGTAAAGTGGCTTGTCTAAACTTCATTCAAACTAAGAATATTTCAAATTTTCATTGAAATTGTAATACTTCCCAAATACATGTTTTAAATGTGTTTCAAAAATTAGTGAGAATTATTATACTTAATATAAAATCCTTATATAGGTACTAAAGAAGGTTGCATTAATTCATTGAAAAATAATCTAAAGGGGAAGCCGGGATGGCTCAGGGGGAAGCCGGGATGGCTCAGTGGGTTAAGTGCTCACTTTGCAGCGCTGGGGACCGAGGATCGAATCCCGGCCCCGGCCCGTGCGGAACCATATGCTGGACTGGGAGTTCCCCCAGTTCAGTTCTCTCTCTGTATCTCTCTCTCTCTGTCTCTGTCAAAAATAAATAAAATAAATAAAAATATATTAAAAAAAAAGAACTAGTTGGCAAACATTTTAAAAAAAAAAAAAAAAAGAAAAATAATGACAGAAGCAAATATATCTAACATTACAATTTGTTTTAAGAATTCTGAAACAAGTAACTCCATATAAAAAAATATATTTTTAATTATTCTGTATAATTTGCAAGAATAAAAAATTGTGTTCAATATGCATGATATATTTATGTATTTGTGTGTGTGTGTGTGTGTGTGTGTGTGTGTATACAGGCTGCCTAGAAAGTATCCAACCATGTAATATAAAAAATAGAGGCATTTATGGCAGGATTCTTTTCAGGACAGCCCTCATATACATGTATGTTTACAGGAACCATATCTGGATGAAATCAGTTACTCCCCACTGGGATCAATTCATTGATTCTAAATCTGTTAGGCAAAAAAAGAAAAAAGAAATAGTAATGTTAAATTGTTAAAGCACTACTTTAACATTACAGTCAACAACCTCTCAGTCACCAGTCCCTAAACTGCTTTAAATTTCAATCACTTTCAAAGTACGAGCCCTCATATATGTAACTGAGGAACTTACTACACAGCATTATAAATACTGGTTTCGCCTTATCAATATTTGCACATTGCATCCTGAAAAAGTAATATGAAAAAGGAACTATAAACATACTCATTATGACAATGGGTCTGTTTATTTTGATGTCACAGTCTATAAGAACACTTGCTTGCACAAAACTAGGTATGCAATAGATGATTTAAAGGCACTTCATTCTTAAAATACGTTATGCTTCTAAAGTAAAACACTTGAGAGGCAAATTTCAATGGGAAAATTATGTTTTCTAGATTTTATTAGTAAGAGGCACACTATAATGAGGTTTCTAAAGGTCAGTGTTACAATTACTATTTTGCAGAGGAAAAGAGAAGATAAAGTGATTTAGGCTGTCATTTTGAGAGCTATCAAGAATAACCACAGTTAAATGACGGCTTTAATATGGAGCCAGAGAGAACAATTCTCTCAGAATTCTTTCAAGAACTTTTCATTTTCAAAATTCACATGAAGCTTTGTTTTATTACTGATGCTCTCTACTCCATCTCTAGCCATTAACACTGCCTAGCCCAGACTATGATAATGCAGTGTTTAAGTTAGGTCATGGTTCTACTTCCTGAAGTGTACAACAGAAATAATTAATTATGTTCTGGGTTTAGCACAACATTTACCAAGGAAAACAATAAAGGAAGGCACTATTTATACAATCAGAAGAATGGGAATGAACCCTATAGAGATCATACAGTTCAAAGAAATTTGTAATATGCTCTTATTTTATCATGGACTTTCAATCTACCTTTTCCAGATACCAGTGCTCCTGACTATATTTACATAATCTTATTAAATGACCACAATTTAACTTGTACATTGTGTAGCTTATCTTAAGCTATAAATTAACATGTTTAACTTGTTTTTAAAAATCTATATTCTACCAAAAGGAAAGAACAAGAGTATTAAAAATAAATTTCTGAGTTAACCTTACTTTAGTAAACTTATTTTAAAGCACTACAGCACAAACCCACTTGGTGTGATACATGAGATCTTTTTATCCAGTAAGAATCACAACACTTCCTATTTCACAACACCATAAATAATGCAAATAAATTTAAATCTTCAAAAGGAAGGATTAACAACCGTGATTAAAATAAAACTCCATCTGAAGTAATTTTCTTGATATAATCTACACCGTATACAATATACTATCAGTAGCTAATAAATACTAAGTTTTCTGAATCATGTGTCCTACCAACTTCATATTGATAAAATATTAGCCAATTATTTTTTAATCTAACTTTTCTTCTCAAGAAACCAAGAGCCATACTCCTATAGCTTCTAGAAGCCCAAATATTTCTGCTCCCTCCCTTCCTGTGTGATGCATTAAACCTTCACATTAAATCCCGCTACTTCACATTTTTATATTCCACATTTTTATTTGGAGAATAAAGATTACTCAAACAATAAAGATTACTCGAACATAAAACTATCCAATCTATCCTCTCACTATGCTAATGATCCTAATACTGATAATTTTCTAATTATTTTATCCAAATTACCCAGTGACAGGTTTGATGTTTTAAGTTCCATTTAAAAGGGCTTGATATGTTACAGGGTAGAACAAGATAAATAGCCTGATCATCATTTTCTATATACTAGAACTTCCAAAGAGCTCGCAAAGCTTACCAACACCCTCCTTTCTAGAATAGTAAATATCCTGTCACAGAACCCAGAGAATAACTGCTTTGCTCTAAAGAATACGCTCCTGAGCACTTTTGAGAGCAGCTGTTAGTAACTTTCAGATGCCCGCTACATATCACTTTGGTTAAATGATATCTTGTTCTGCTTTACTTTTTCCTTTTTAGTCTTGCAATTCATGTAGAAAACCTACAGCTTACTTGTAAATATAAAGTACAGGGAAAACAAAAAATAACATTCGCTCCACTACTTTTCCAACATTTTAAGATCCTTACATCAGTACTTAAAACACAACGTATCACACGTACGTGATACTAATAGGCTTGAAAAGTATTCCATTTTCTACCTAAACCTACCAAACATGTTTGCACGTTTTCAATAATTTCGAGAACGTTCTATATTAAAAGGTTCTGGTACAGTCTATCACAACTGTGCTGTTCATATACAAGCCCCGAATATCCTGCACTTGGTACATTTCAAGCACATTTCTTGTTACCTGCTGAGCTTTCTGCACCCTTTTCACCCAATGATGCTCCCAACCAGCTATCACTTCACATGCTTTAAAACGGCCTTCCTCCCACCACTCAAAACACGTATTAGCCTTAAGAGGTTTCGGCATACTAATAAAGAACCACTAATACCACTAGGTATATTATGGCTCTCAAAGAATCCTCTTTAGCAAGCCTCCCCTGGGACACTGTGCTCAGCGGGGCTTTGAACCCGAAAACTTGCTGCCAGCTGCCTCTGCAAAAGCAGCAACAGAGGCAAACTCAATACCGCATTGCTGCGGCTGACTTTCATAGCAGCTTCAAAAAAAAAAAAAAAAATCAGCCCTGCTGGCTATTCTGCAGCAAGGAAGAGGGATTCCGCATTGCTGAGCGTGGAACACCAGGGAGCCCGACTGCAGGGCGGGGAAGCCAGTGCCGTCGAGAGGCTCTGTCGAAAGCGGGGTGTCGGAGCGGGGGGGGGGTGTGGGGGGTAAAAGGAAGGCGTCGAGAGTATAGGGGATCACAACGAAGCAGAGGCCAAGGCATAGGCGTCTGAGCGCCGGGCTCGGCATCGCGCACTAGCCGGGGCGATCGAATAGCCGGCGCCCGGCGCCCAGCAGCCCAGCAGCGGCTCGCTTTCGTCCCAGGGATGAGGGTCCCACAGCAGCCGGCCAAGCCCCGCCCGCCGCCCTCCCCCTCGGCCCTCACCTGTCATGAGCGCCGGGCTATCGGCGGCCGCTGCCGCGGCGGGAGAGGAGGTGGCTGCCGCTGCAGAGCCCGACGCCCGCGGCCCACGGAGGTGCCGGGGCACCAGCTCGCATCCGTCCGCCGCGCCAGCCACCAGCAGCCCGAGCACCAGCAGCTCAGCCCAGCGCTGCCGCCACAGCCAGCCCGAGGCCCGGCCGGGAGCCGCGGCGGGATGAGAGCGCGGAGGAGGAGCGGAGAGAAATCGCTGCGGGGCCCCAGCCGCCTGGCATTCGCCCGCTGTGCGAGGCGCTGCCGCCTGCGACTCCTCGGGCTGCCCCAGCCGTCTCAGACGCGAGCTCCCGCCGGACGCCAGCCTGGTCCCCTCGGCGCCGGCGGCCTCCGCAGCTCGGGTCCCAGCTGCATTCATTGGTTCTGGTTACTTAAAAAAGAAAGGTGCGGTGCAGAGAGGTCCGGTGCCTTCAAGCCGCGCGCGACCCCCGCGCTGCTGCGGCAGCGAGACCAGGATCTGCTGCTCTGGCGCCTACAGACACCAGCTCCAGCAACCGCGCCGCCGCTGCCGCCGCCGCCGCCGCGGCGCATCCCCCGCCCCCTCCTGCCCGCGCCCGCCGTAGTACCACGCTCGGCCCAGTCGCCTCCTCCCTCACACGCTCCCTCGCATGCCAATCCCCCGCCTGCTTCAGCCCCTCCAGAGCGCAGGCGCGGCTCAGAGGCGCCTGCGCGGCGCCACAAGCCCGCCCCCGAGGGCGTTCCCGTGGTGCCGCGGGTTGGTCTCCAAAGAGGTAGCTGAGCGGCGCAGGCGGGCTCGCTTCGCATCACCCCCCCCCACCCCAATTCATGTCCCGACCGCGATTGCGGAATAGTTGGGGTACCAGGAGCCGGATAGAAGAGTACGGACACCCCAAAGTCGTTTGGGCGAGTTATAGCCGTATAGGCTGAAGCAAAAGTAACTGCTTGGGTCCGGAAAACTTTGTAATCGGAAACAGCGGCGTCTCCAGAATTTCAGTATAGGTGGGGTTTCCAAGAGGCTAGCCTGGCGCAGCGTTTCATTCACACGTCAAACACTTAAAATGCTTGCCAAAGTGCCATGCACTGTTCAGAGCTCTTACCAATTTACACGTTATAACTCAAGGTCAGGTGGTGGTATCCTTGCTATCAAACCCATTTACAAATTAGAAAACTAAGGCTCAGATATGTTAAACGCTTGCCCCAAAGTCCCACAGTTAATAAATGGAGACCGGGCCAGATTTAGCACCACTGAATGGAAATACTGAAAGGTGTTTGCTCTAGCCTCTCCTATGTTCAAACATTACCTGCAATCATCACCTTACCCCATGGAGTCTTGCTGTCAGCTGAATAGGCTCACAGAAGAAAGGTGGTCATGATTTGGTTTCACCTACCTGGAATGAAGCAATTCTTATGTGTGCAAATAAAACACATACACACGCACAGCCCCAGGGGGACAAAGTTGTGTAAGATTTGCACATTGTAAGAACAAAGATTCCTGTTTGATACTGAGTTTTTGTTGTTCGGTTACGGTTTTGATTGTTTCTTACTGGCTTGTTCTCTCAAGTCAAAAAGGTATTCAAATTACACAATCTCCTAAAGAATTTCTTAGGCAACCTGGCCAAAGTAACCATGAATATCTTTAACTGTTAAGTGTGACACACTTTAGAAACGGATCAAGAATTTCTCTGAGGATAATCAATCTATAAACAATTATTTCTTGACAGACTACTTGGGGTTCTGATGTTCAAGTGGCAATTCTTTATAAGGCAACAGGGAGATTATATTTCCCCTGCTGAAAGGCACAGTAATGAAGTCACGTGTTTTTGCTGAGTGTCTACCAAAAGGACTTAAGATACTAGAGGACCAGAAAAACGTTAGAAAATAACAAATAGTGTCTCCAGAAGGTACCATTTCATTCAATATTTACTGAGTGCCTAGTATGTGCCAGGCAGGGTGCTAAGTCATGAGGATTCAACCAGGAATAAGAAAGACTTGAAAAAGTCATTTAAGTCAGTACTCAGATATATAAGCTAAAGAACATAGTCCTTGCCTGAGGAATCTACAATGTTGCTTAAGAGATAAAATTTATAGCCATTAAACAATTAGAGGGAATACAGGGTACTCATCAGTAGCTAAATTGGGTAGATAAGCTATGTTATAGCAATAACAGCCATATAAAACCACTGACAAATTAAAAAATAACCAAGGCCAACCTTCTTTAAACAAAGATGAGCTGGGTTTTTATTTTGTTTTCTTCTTCTTTTCTTTCTTTCTCTGAAAGATAAAGAGTATGCTGACACTGAGAGGGTACTGGATTTGGGACTATGATTAAGCATTTGTTCTTCTTATGCTGGAGCCACAAAGGAGACAGGGAACCTGCAAGCACTTAAGAAACCTCTCTCAGCAAGCCAGGGTCCAGCGATAAAACCTCCATCTCCTATTATCTTTGTTACAAATACTGAAGTTTGTGACTATAAAACGAGTGGCCACAATGCGTCCTCTTCTGAACAGAGGTAAAGCATCACTGTGCATCTAATATAAAATTTAGTGCAGGAAAAGAAAGTACCTTGCTTTGGAAGACACGCCTATCTCTGGAATTACAGATGCATCTGTTTGCAAGTTGAACATAAACACATGGTTCCCATTGAAGCAACACTTTCTTCTGTTTCCCTCCCCAACTTCCAAGCCTTTTTTTTTTTTTTTTTTTCCTTGCTCTCCAAAAGCTTTCTTCTTTCCTCTGGCCAAGTCTCAACTAAAATTTTACTTTGAGCTCCTTTTCCTTGCCCTCTGTCTCCTACAACCTGGTTTATACTTCTTCCTCATCCCAAATTCGCGATTTTTCATTTACTCACAAAATCTCTTTACCGCCTAATTTTCACCCACTCGTGACGTCAAGCGCCTGGTGGGCAGCACTGAATTTTGGAATCAAGACAAACCTGGTGGAAATGGCAATTCCACCCCTTTTCAGATGTGTGAACTGTAGACAAAAATCTGTCCCCGATTTCTAGAGGGAAAATTAGTAATCACCCAATGCCTGCCCCACACATTTGTTGGTGGCGGTGGGAGAGTGAAGTAACAGGTCAGCCTTTGAGCGGTGCCTAGCACACAGGTACGTTGTCATCCCTCGGGGAGAAATGTCCCCAGGCTCCGGGAGCGGATTCTGAGCGTGTTCCGGGCTTAGGATAAGCGCATCGCACGATGCGTGGTGGTTTGATTCTATCCTCCGACAAATAATTCCCTAACTCGGTAGGGCGCGCCTAACACACACGTTCAGCAGGATCCGTCCACCGGGCCGCTCCCCATCCCAGAAGCAAACGCGCCCTTCCCTACTGGGGCTCCCTCCCCATCGCTTTCTTCTCCCTCTTCTCCCCCGCAGACAGGACAGCCCACAACACCCCACCCACCGCAACCGGGAGAACCGGATCTCCTCCCACGGGCGAAGCAAGCAGAGCGCCTGCGCGGCCGGCAGCCTTGCGCATGCCCGCTGTCTCCTGCCGCCTTTCCGCAGAGGCGCCAGCGCTCAGACTCCGGCGGTTCCGGGACGCCGCTCAACGCCGCTCGGCCGACTTCCGGTTACCAGTCCGTGGGCCGCTCATCTGGGAGCTCGGCCGCCGCGCGATGACGTCACTGCGCGGGCGGACGAGGCGCCTGTGGGAGGGCGGGAGTTGGTCTGGGATGGAAGTAGAGGAGTGGGGAATTCCAGCCGCGGTTAACCGAGAGGGGCTTCCTCCTCCGTGTCGCCGGCCCGCCCAAGAAGATTCCCTGACCTGCCTTTGACCCAGAAGCATGTTGCAAGTAGGATTTCTCAGCGTGCCTCTGGAATATCGGGGACTGGGTGATCAACATCCCAGAGGGAACCTGTTACATGTGCTCATCACAGTTAAGCCCCTTGGAGAAGTGCAAAGAGCTCCCTTTGGTGGAAGCTCCGTTGTGTACCAACCACTTTGTCTTACCACTAACTCCCACACAAGCTTGCAAAGGAATTAAGGTCCAGAGAACTTTGGAAACATCTCCAAACTGGTATCAGCCCCAGAATCCAGAGTGAATGTAAGGCTCAGCATGTAAATATGGCCTTCAAATGATTGAATAAATTAAAGGACTAAGAAAAAAGAAAGTGAAACAACTCCTTAGCAAGATTCTTTCTCCCTCAAGCCAGTGAGGCATAGGCTATTCCTCAGCTAGTTTAGTGAAGGTGGTCAACCTCATCTTTCCAGCAGTGGAGGAAGTCTTTTAGAAGGCGGCCTACGTCCAGAGTAGAAAATCAAAAACTCAAGAATTGTTAGCTTACTAACGGTTTTTTTTAAGCTACACAACAGAGCAAAAGGAAGTCAACTTTGTCTACCGAAGCCAAGAGTCTGTGGGCTTGGGGGGCCACTTCTATTAAAGAGGACGTTTGCTATTACTGCTTAATTTGAGTTCTATGAATAGTATCACATAATGTCTGATAAGTGCTAACGCAGTAAGCATGCTGACTATTCCTGTAAAAAGAGTAGGATTGAGACAGAACCAAAAGTAGATATATTCACAATTGAAAAATCATGAGAGAAAGAGAATTGCTTGTTTGCACAGAGAGGAGTTCTTGCATAGTAAAGACAGGTGTGAAGATGAAAGGCAAATTATGCAACAGGTAAAACATGATGTGCCCATGCTCTTGACAGCAAGAGACCAGAAAAGTGATTGGTGGAATGAAAAAGCTTTCAAGTACGATGCAAGAGACTGTTTCTAAGTCAGATGCCTACTAACCTAGTCTTAAGTCACACAAGACCAAGTGCTTGTTCTAAAGCTTAGGAAAGGAAAATAAATGGAAAACTGGTTCCATGGATCCAAAGCACCAATAAGATGTCCATAATATCTGTTGAGTTATGGGGCACAAAGTTGCTAAGGGGTTCCTTACATTTGAGGAGACTATTAAGGAGGGAATTGCCTACCCTCAATTTCAAAGTATACAAAACATGTGTATTTTACAAAGAGAAGGCATAGAATGTACATGATAAAGGAGGAGAAAAGTAGACCTGTTTTAAAGTTTCAAAGTGTTGCCCAACTCTTTCTCCTTTTGTGGAAAAATCATCCAGAGACTTCAACTTTAAGCCCCTGAATGAGTAAAAACATGACCCTAAGTACAGCCATTTGGAATCTAAACCCTTCCTAAGGAGAGGAGCTCCTGTATCTTAGCTCCAGAAAAGCCAGGTCTTTGCTGGAGGCATATTTGAAGTATGATGTCTTTAAGAATAGGGATTCTCAACATAAAGTAGCCGTATTACCCAAAGAAATATACAGATTTAATGCAATCCCTATCCAGTGTTCACTTTGGCAGCACTATGCAACCCCCATCCAAATCCCAATGGCACTTTTAAAAGAAATAGAACAAAGAAATCATCAAACTGTATGGAATCACAAATGACCCTGAATAGCCAAAGCAGTCCTGAGAAGAAAAGAACAAAGTTGGAGGTTTCATACTCCCTGACTTCAAATTATATAGTACTAAAAAACAAAAATAATCAAAACAGCATGGTATTGGCAGAAAAGCAGACCTACAGACCAATAAAACAAATTTGAGAGCCCAGGAATAAACCCTCATATATATGGGCAAATAATTTTCAACAACGGAGCCAAAAACATACAATGGAGAAAAGAAAGCCTCTTCCTTCAATAAATGGTGCTTGGAAAATTGGAAAGTCACGTGCAACAGAGAGAAACTATACTCTCATCATACACAAATTAATTCAAAATAGATCAAACACCTAAATATAAGGCCTAAAACAAATTGCACAGAAGAAAACATAGGTACTAAACTTATGGACCCTGGATGTAGAGAAGGTAGTATGAATTTGACCTCAAAGGCAAGGGAAATAAAAGCAAAAATAAATGAATGCTTTTATAGGTACTCTCCATTGCTCACATTACCATCGGAGCTCTGCCCCTGTCAGATCAGTGGTGGCATTAGACTCTCATAAAAACGTGAAGCCTATTTTGAACTATGAATGTGAGGGATCTAGATTGTGTGCTGCTTATGAGAATCTAATGCCTGATGATCTAAGGAGCTGAAGCAGTGATGCTAGTGTTGGGGAGCAACTGCAAATAAGATTAACATTAGCAGAGAGGTTTGATGGCACAGAGACCATAATAAATAAATTCCTGGCTCATATCAAAACTCTGTAAGTGAGTGGTGACAATTAAGATGCATCTGGTGCTTGAATCATCCAGAAACCATCTAACCTCACTCCCCCTACTTCTTGAAAATACTGTCTCTCACAAAATCATTCCTGGTGCCAAAAAGGTTGGGGACCACTGTCTTAGCAAGTACAACCTCAGGGAAATGAGTGATGAGAAAGGAGAAGTAAGACTGGAAAGGAAGTAAAAAAAAAACATATATATATATATATATATGTATGTATGTATATCGAGATGAACTACTGAGCTGGTCAGGGCTTTGCAGCAAAGAGTGATGGCTGCTCAGTCTCATGTGCTGTCTCCATAAAGGACTTGGGAGTGCATGGCATTTGGGAACCAAGGAAGAGAGAACAATGGAGCTCCTGGCTCCAAAGGTTACTGCGGGAGACTGGGACTCCCTTGTCCTTTTGCATCATGCTACCTGCCTTTCCAGGTTACTGCCAGGGAAGCCAAATCCCTCCATAGGAGTGGCATTATGCATGCATGAGCTGAGTCAGTAAGTAAAGGGGAGTCAGTATCATCCCCTAGCTGTCCACCTGTAGCCTGCACCTTCCAGAAGTATCTTCTACTTCTGTAGCAACAGAGAAACCCCAGAAAAAAAGGCTGGGGATTCAAGGCATTAAAGGAAGGCATTATTAAGTCATGCCCAAAAGCAATAGGAGGACCAGGAACAAGCAAAGCATCACCACATTTCAGCCATTGCCACCAGGGCAGTCACAGAGCTCAACAACCCACCCCACCCCCCTCCATTGAACGTTGAAACATCTCTTCTGCAACCCAGAGAGATGATGTTACAGTGTAGGGTGTTAACAGTAGCATCAAACAGAAAACTATGGCCAGGCAAACTCAGGAAGGCACATAAACTGGGTTTGACATAATAGTAATGGCAGATACATAGGAGCAGCAAGACATAAAGGGCATTGTGAACTAAGAGAAGCCATTTGTGCTTACAAATGGTAAATACATTTTAGAGGTCAGGTGCTAAGATGTTAGGTGCTTTAGATGTTAGGTGCTAAGATCCAAGATGAATAAGATGAACCCTGTGTTCAGGATTATAATACAATCACATAAGAGTAATACAAAGGTAGATACTTATTTCATTTTTTTTATTCCTGCTTTATTGTTTAATAATATCTGTCACCATCAAATGTGGTTAAACCATTCTAAGAAAACAGATTGTTTCAAGAAGTTCTTGCTTCCAAAAATTAATATCAAGTGAGTTTATGAATGATCTCATACTTTACATAATGCAGCTGCCAGGAGCTAGTGAAATGAGGCATTTGTCTGAATGCTTTAATATTTACACAAAGGTATTCCAGAATGTGTTTGCAGTTGGGGGTATAAAAGGATTACCAGAGAGTTTGGAAACAAGCCTTGTGTCAGAAGGAAATGAAGGAAAACAGATCCTGGAAACGTGGAGTTTCAAATTATGGAGAAGCACATTCTCATAGTGTTACTGCATCCAAAAGAAAGCAGGGGAGAGCTTAATGTTGTCTCTCTAAGACAAATTAGTGCTATTTGGCCAAAATTTACTATGTGGCAATCAAAAAAGAAAGGAAGGAAGGAAGGAAGGAAGCAAGCAAGAACCACAGCAAGAACAAATTTATAGACTTTACTATCCATAGAAATAATACAATGTAAATATTTATGTAACTGCAAAGAAGGCTTAATTAAATTAATGGTCAAATGATCCAAAGTGAGTTTATATAAGGGGAATTCAGTAGCTTAGGTTTATACTCTTGCACTCCTCACCAAAATTATGAAATGTCAAGGAGTATATTTTACAGTAAAAAGAAAAATCTTTGGAACCAATCACCCTAGCATCAGTCCACTCTGTCATTGGAAAAAAGAAAAAAGAAAATGTCTGTATTAGTTGGAAAGGGCTGCTGTAACAAAGGACTACGGTCTGGATGGCTTACACCAGGGTTCCTAACCCCCAGGCCATATACCAGTACAGGTTCGTGGCCTATTAGGAACCGGGCCACACAGCAGGAGATAAGCAGCCAGTGAGCAAACTAAGTATTTGTATTTACAACCACTCCCCATCACTTATATTACCACCTGAGCTCCATCCATCTCCTGTCAGATCTGTGGAGCCCAAACCCTACTGTAAACTATGTATGTAGGGGATCTAGGCTGTATGTTTCTTATGAAAATCTAATGCCTGATGATCTTCGGTGGAGCTGAGGTGGTGACACTAGTGCTGGGAGAGGCTACAAATACAGATTAACATCGTCAGGGATGGCACAGAAATCATAATTGCTTGCAGACTCATATCAAAACCCTAATAAATGAGTGGCAAGTGACAATTAAGCTGCATTTGGTCCTTGAATCATTCTGAAACCATCCCCCACCCCCAGTCCATGGAAAAATTGTCTTCCACAAAACCGGTCCCTGGTGCTAAAAAGGTTGGAGACTGCTGGCTTAAACAACAGAAATTTATTGTCACATAGTTCTGGAAGATAGAAGCCCAAAATCAAGTTGTCAGCAGGGAGAATGATCTCTTCCAGGCCTCCTTAGCTTATAGTTGGACATAGTCTCCCTATGTCTTCACATTGTCTTTTCTCTAGGTATCGTTATCTCCCAATTTCCCTATTTTATAAAGACACCAGTCATATTGGATTAGGGCCTACCCTAATGACCTCACTTTACTTGATAACCTCTATAAAGAGCCTATCTTCAAATATGGTCACCTTCTAAGGTACTGGGGAGTGGAACTTTAACATAAGAATTTAGAGACAGACACAGTTCAGCCCATAACAATGCCTACATAACATAATAAACACAAATTTCAAGACTACCTTGAAAGTTAAATCAGTACAGTATCTGATACATTGCCAGCACATAACAAGCAATCAGGTTAGGGAGTGACAGAAAAATATGCTTTGACAAGCAATAGTTATCTAAGAATCTTCCTAAAAGAACCTTCCATTGTTATAACAAATAAGTTGGCTATAAAAATAATAGAAATGTCACACACACATACACACACCCCTCAGAGCCAACCACAAGTTGAAGCTATGAGTGGGTAGACTGACTCTAAAACCTGAAAAAATGGTTTAGGTCAGGATTTAAAGTTGATGTGATCTGGATTTAGAGTCAATCCAACAACAAGAGTATCTTAATTTTTCTGTGTGGTAATAAGTCTTTGTTATTTGCAATAAGTCTTTGTTTTATTTATATATATATATATATTACTAATGCCAGGTACTTACTACCTACTGGGCATCAGAGGTTAAAAAAGCCTGCTCCCAAGAAACTTTGCATCTAGTGATGGATACATATGAATAAGGATTTACAGTAAAAAAAACTTTATAATGGGGCTCTGAATAGAATGCTACACAACCACAGTCTATCTGGGGTGCTAGGAAAGATTTCTGAGCAGAGATAATAGTGGAGATGGCTTTAAAGGATGAGAAGCTATTACCAAATTAACTAGACAAAGAGGAAGGGGAAGACATTCAAAAATAGCAACTGAATATTTTAAAAATAAATAAAATCTTTCTTACAGAAGATAAATATATGCTCTTTGGAGAACAACCATATTTTGCTCAACATTAGTATGTAAATCAACAAATAATAGATCTTGGCATAGGGAGGCCTTAAACTCATGATGTATCTAGGTGCATATGAACATTTCAATGTTGAACCACTTAGAAAGTTCTTAGAATTCTGCCTTGTAATTTGAAAGATCTAAACCTAAATTCTTATTTCTATCTAGTAACCAATGTGGTTGGACAGATGGAAGAAAACCACAGTAATGTACACCCACAGTAGCAGAAACGGGTGGGAGAGGATCTTTAGAAAAGCTAGTGGCTTATTATTGTAGAGTAAAAGAAAGAAGTAACAGCTTACTCTTTTATCTTAGTTTTCATTTCTCTGTTCTGTCAACATGGTGGTTCTATACATAGAACTGGAGAATACAGCAGGAGAGGCAATTGAATTTGGGATAGGGTTAGCCTGAAATGTGTTGGTACATACAGGTGCAAAAATACAGTAAGCATTCAAACAAGACAGAGGGCTCAGAGCTCAGTGTGGAGACCTCTTCTCAGCTACACTTAATCTTTGATGATTTCATCTATTATCATGGTTTTAAATGTCATCATATTTTAATGACTTCCGAATTCATTTCTCCAGCTCAGAGCTATCTTGTGAACCCCAGACTCATCTTGTCATCTCCACTTGCATATCTAATTAGTATCTCAAGTTCATCTGTTCAAATACTGTGTTCCCATTATTCTCCCCAAAACTTGCTTCTCTCTACAGTCCCCAATCTTGTTCAATGACTGAGATCCTTCCTCACATTCTTGTATCTAAATACTCAGTGGGTCCTGTTAACTCTACCATTTCTCAACACCTCTACAGCTGCTACTATGGTCCAAGAAACCTTTAACTCATTCCTGGGTTATTAAAATAGCCTCTTAACCTGTTTCCCTGTTTTGTCCATGCCCTCCAAAGTCTATTCCTGATACATCTGCCAGAGATCATGTTATTTCTCTCCTCAAAACCCTCCAGCAGCCCATCTTTCTTGAAGTCATAAGATGGTCAACAGGAACCTGCATGATCTCATCCCCATTACCTCTCTGACCTCATTTCCTATTGCTCTCCTCATTCTATCTGCAGAAGCCCTTCAGTCTCCTCATTCCTCCTGGACCAAACCATGTTTTTGCTTGTCTCAGGTTTTGCATTTGCGTTTTCTTCTACCTGGAATGTTGCCTTAGGTTTTGCTTTTGCTTTTTCTTCTGCCTGGAATGTTCTTCCAACAAATATCTACAGTGATTGCTTCCTCCTCTATCTCCTTCAACACTCTGCACAAATGGCCCCTTCTCAGTGGGGCCTTCTCTGACCACACAATTTAAAATCGCAACCCTCACATGTACCCACAGACATGCTTTAACTCCTTTATCTGCATTAGTTTTTCTCCATAGCCCTATGACTACCTAAAAGATTATATACGTACCTACAATATTTGAAGTCTCATCTATAAGAATAAAAGTTCTATGTGGGTACACATTTTATTTCCTGAGCCTAAAAATGGGCTTCATAGAGTAGGTGTTTGAGTAGAGTAGGGTATTCATAATGTAGGTATTGATTCAATACCCACCAAATAGTGATTGCAATAAACACCCAAATCTGGAACTCAGATAGGGGTTCCTTCAGCAGACTTTTTATAAAATGATGTTTACATATGGGTAGAAGATGGAATTGTGTCCAGGGGCCAGATTGCTCAAAAAGAATGTACAACACAAGAAGAGTAGAAGGTGGAAATCAATCTTAGGACAGGTTAGAGAAAGAAGTCAGAGGAAGGAACCTGAAAACAAGTAACAAGAATGTAGAAGAGCAAGGAGAGATTGAGCAAGGAAAAGGGAGACATACTTTCAAAAGGTGTGGTGAGCAACCTCAGATGTAGAAGGTGAAGTAAGGCTAGCAATAAAAAGTATCTGCAGAAATTGCTTAGCTATTTGGAAAAACTAAATAAATGAAGATTATCTTATACCACACACCCATTTCTACAGGGATAATGTGCTGAATGCCAAAAAATCAGTGAAGAAATATGCTCTTGGTTGGAAAAAAATTTCTAACCTTAAATTATATAGCTTACAAAATACGAACTGGTAAATCTGACTCCGTTAAGATGAAAAATATTCTCTATATCAAAAAGAAGCCTAACCAAAAATGAAAAGACTGAAATAAACTGGGGAAAACATGTGCAGTAAACTTGACAATGAGAAAAAAAACAAAAAACAAACTTGACAATGAGGAAATATTTTGTGTTAAAATATTCTTACAATAGGAAAAATCTTTCTATTTTGATTATTTGTTTATCCTGTTCTTTAGATTCTATATATGTGAGCTCATACAATATTTGTCTTTCTCATCCATGTTGCTGCAAATGATAAGATTCCATTCATTTTTATGGCAGAATAATACTACATTGTAGAAATGTAGCACAATTTTTTTTATCCATTCATCTATTGATGGGCACTTAGATTGTTTCCATACTTGGCTATTGTGAATAATGCTGCAGCAAACATAAGGGTGCATATATTTATTTAAATTAGTGTTTGGATTTCGTTGGATAATGCCCTGGAGTGCAATTGCTGAGTCATAAGGTACTTCTATTCTAAATTTTCTGAGGGACCTCTCTACTGTTTTGCATAGTGGCTGCACCAATTTGCAATCTCACCAACAATGCACAAGGGTTTCCTTTTCTCCACATCCTCGCCAACACTTGTTGTTAGTTGATTTACTGGTGACATCTTGAAAGGATTGAGATGGTAATCTCATTATAGTTTTGTTTGGGTTTTGGTTTTTTTTTTTAAACATTTACTGTATTTATTTTTTTAATATATTTATTTATTTTGACAGAGAAAGAGAGATAGAGAGACAGAAAGAGAACTGAACTGGGGGAGCTCCCAGTTCAGCATATGGTTCCGCATGGGCCAGGGCCAGGATTCGATTCTCGGTCCCCGGCACTGCAAAGTGAGTGCTTAACCCACTGAGCCATCCCAGCTTCCCCTCATTATAGTTTTTTAATTTGCATTTCTCTGATGATGAGTGACATTGAGCATCTTTTTATATGTCTATAGGCCATCTATGTGTCCTCTTTGAAGAAATGTCTATTCAGGTCCTCGTCTGTTTTTTTTTAATTGGATTGTTTGTTGTTTTGGTGTTGAGTTGAATGAGTTTTTTTTTAAATATAAATTATGGATATTAACCCCTTAAAAGATGCATTATTGGCAAATATCTTCTCCCATTCAGTAGGATGTCTTTTCTTTTTGTTGATGCTTTCCTTTGCTGTGAAAAACTTTTTAGCTTGATGTAATCCCATTTGTTTATATTTTCTTTTGTTTCTCTTGCCTGAGGAGACATGTCAGTAAAAATATTCCTAGGGTAATGTCTAAGGGTTTGCTTCTTATATTTCCTTCTAGAAGTTTTATGGTTTTGGGGTTTTCTATTTCAGTCTTTAATCCATTTCAAGTTTATTTTTGTATATGATGTAAGAAGGTGGTCCACTTTCATTCCTTTTTTCATGTATCTGTCCACTTTTCCAAACACCATTTATTGACTAGACTGCTCTTACCCCAATGTAAATTCTTTCTTTGTCATAGATTAATTGACCATATAGACATGGGCTTATCTCTGGGCTCTCTATTCTGTTCCACTGATCTATATGTCTGATTTTATGCCAATACCATGCTATTTTGATCACTGTGGCCTTGTATAGTAAGTAGTACAATATGATATCTGGTAGCATGATACCTCCAACTTTGTTCTTCTTTCTTAGGATTGCCATGGCTATTCTAGGTCTATTATGGATGGTGCCAGATAGACACTAGACTTATCAGGAAGAACACCTTCCTTATAAATTATATAAATGCCTACTCACTGTGCTGTATACCTTAAAATAATATTAAACATCAACTACAACTTTAAAGTATATGTATAGTCACATATAGTCACAAATAGTAAAGTATATGTACAGGATGTAGAGTTCAGCATGGGAAATATAGTCAATGGTATTACAATAACTATGTAAGGTATCATATGGGGAGTAGACTTACTAGGGTTATCACTTTGGAGGTACATAGCTGTCTAATTATGTTCTTTCACACACTTGAAGCTAAAAATAATTTAAATATGAAGAAAAATAAAAATGAAAAGAAAAAAAAATAAAAATAAAAATGTTTATCTGAAAAAAAAAGAAATATCTTAAAATTCTTATATATGGAAGATAAAAACAGGAATAGATTTCACACAAGTGGAATTATAAACAGTGGAAAATGGTCTACTTGACTAATAAATGAAGAAATATTAATTAAAACAATGCTAAGATTTTTTCTTTTTAATTAAAAAACTTTAAAACTATAAATATGAAAACTAAACTGTAAAAAAGAATTACTTAAATACTGTCAGTAGACCTAACCAGGTACAATCCATTTTAGAAAGCAATTTAAAAACAGAATGAGGGGAAGCTGGGATGGCTTAGTGAGTTGGGTGCTCACTTTGCAGCGCTGGGGACCGAGGATCAAATCCTGGCCCCGGCCTGTGTGGACCCATATGCTGAACTGGGAGCTCCCCCAGTTCAGTTCTCTCTCTATCTTTGTCTCTGTATCTCTCTCTCTCTCTCTCTCTGTCAAAAAGAAAGAAAGAAAGAGAGAGAGAGAGAGAGAGAGAGAGAGAAAGAAAGAAAGAAAGAAAGAAAGAAAGAAAGAAAGAAAGAAATATTAAAAACAGAATGAGACATCTAAAGATGGAGACAATCCACATATTGATCAATAATGAAGGGATAAGTAAAATAAAGTATTTACACATGATGGAATATTATTTGACCTTAAAAAAGAATGAAAGGTGATACATGCTACAATGTGGACAAATCTTAAAAACATTATAAGTGAAATAAGCCAGACAAAAAAGGACAAACAGTATATGATTTCACTTATATGAGGGACCTAGAACAATCAGTCACAGAGAAAGAGGGTAGAATGGTAGTTGCCAGGGTCTGGGGAGTGAGGAGTGGGAAGTTATTGTTTCTTGGCTAGACTTTCAATTTGGAATGATGAAAAGCTCTGAAGATGGTTAGTGGTGAAAATTGTAGAACATTGTGAATGTAACTAATGCCACTGAATTGTGCACTTAAAAACAGTAAAAGTGGTAAATTTTATTTGTATTTAAATCTCAAAATATTTATTAATAGTATTATTAAATACTATTTTATTCATGTTAAGAAAATAGCATTAATATTTTAGTTATTAATAATAAAGTAATATTATTTATTACTAGTGGTAAATAGTTGCTATTGTTAGATAGTAAAATGGTTACAATGGTAAATTTATTTGTATGTAAAAAAAAAAAAAAGGTCAAAACAAATATGTAATAAGAGCCTTAAGATGACCCAGTAACTCCACTTTTAAAAATGACACTTATGAAAATAAACCAAAATTTAAGCTAAGTGCTTATGAGAATGTTATTTATAATTGCAAACCAACTATTTGGAAGCAAAATTATGATCAAATAAACAAGCACACTGGGAAGCTTGTCTGTTCTTGCTCTCCACCCCCTTTCTGTGATTGATAGATAGGGAAGACTTTAAAAAGTATCCGTTGAATGAGTTATTATAATATGGTGAAATACTAGTCCGAAGAAATGAATACAAGTCAGACTAGGGAAATAAGAAGGAAGAAGAATGGTTTGCCCAGGCACAGCACGGGCCCAACGAATCTGAGGGATACTTGCAGGGGGAGTTGAGAGCCTAGAACTGACACGGTCTGCACCCACTTGGACCTGGTGGCTACCATGTTCCCTCTCCTACCAGCTCCTAGATCGATGCTGTGGAGTCAAGTCAGTCATTTCCCCTTTTCATGGGACCCACTGTCCCAACCCGCAGCACGGCAACCTCAAGGGTATTGCAACCTCTGTGCCAGGAAGCACTAGGTAGTTGGATCAAGGATGGCGAGAGGCAGGCCCCAGCCAACTTGCCCACTGAATGAGATGCAACAGTGCCAGGCCGGGGTAGGGACAGCTGCCATTGCCAGACATTGCCCCGAGATGCCACTGGTTGTGACCCCAACCCTTATCGCACCTGCACTCAGATCCCTTCCAAGGCAGAGAGCAGCAGTTTGGGGGGTGGGGTTTAGAAGCATCAGGCAGGACCCAGGGCCCGAGACAAGGGTCAGGGAACAAACAGGTGACACGAACCTTTCCCAGGGAGGTAGAGGGGGAGAGGTTGCACTTAAAATGAGAAGCCAAGGCCCCAGCACATGCTCCTGCTGCCCATTAGATTTCACTCACAAAACACAAATTCGAAGGTATGATAAGATGCAGAGCATTCAACCCCATGGGTGGAGCCCTCCTGAGTAAGGGGCTCTGTGCAACTGCTCTGCTTGCAAACTCACGGAGCCAAGCCCTAGAGCTATGACATTGCCCATGAGATAGAGAAAACAAAAGAGGACAATGGAGAAAGACTAGGCAACCCCAACCAACATGAGAGAGGTAGGTAGGGGAGAAAAAATAGGAGTGAAAGCAAGGCAGGCAGGAGAGAGAGAGAGACAGAGAGAGACCCAGCGATTGAGAGAGAGAGAGACCCAGAGCCAGGAGTCCGGGAGGATCATCAGAGTAAGGGCTTCTCTTGGGAGGTCTGCTGTGTTGTTTACTTCTCCCACAAACATTTAAAAAACTGGACTCAACACAAATTGGAAACATCCTCATAAAAAACTAAGCTTTTCTTTAAAGAAAAGGTGAAAAGATTTAACAGTGCTGTGTCTCTATTCCTTCGTGGCCAAAATCAAACCAGAGAGGAGCAGCAGCTGGGCTCCTAGAAGGTGCACATGCCCACTGTGTGACAGGCTCCCTGTGACTCACCCAGCATCTGCACTGGCACCTGCAAGGGGCCAGCTTCACCCATGTGGATCACCGCAGACACAGGAGTTCAGAAATTCGCCTCCGCACTGCGGGCCCAATGCTGCAGAAAGGTCAAGTAAGAGGGACCTTTAAAATAGGCCATTGGATTTGGCAAGCAGGAAAACACTGGTAACATCTTCATCAGAACAGTCTGAATGGAGCCATGGGGTGGAAGCCAGATGGCAGTGGGTTGTGAAGTGAATGGGAGGTGATGAAGCTGAGACAGCAAGGGTAGAGACCAATATTTCAAGCACTTTTTTTTTTTTTGTCATAAAGGAGGGTGATGCAAAAGTAGTTTGAACCCACCGAGCTATCCCTGTTCCCCCCAACCTCCTCCCCACACACTCTCTATAACTGAATATAGAAGCGAAGCCACATGACATGAAGCAAGATCTCTGTTGGAAATTTTACACTTGAGGAAAAAAATCAATTCAATAACAGAAGTGAAAATTCATTGGGATTTTCCATACTCAGAGGTACCAATTATGACTATTTATTGCTGCCAGTGTTGATGATTAAAAATAATAATAATAATAAATTTAAGATGTTTTAGACTAATTCAGAACTACTTTATCCTATTTCACTTTATTTTAATATTATTTATTTTATTTGCTTATTTATTTATTTTAAGCTATTTTATCTTATGACAACATAGCTTTTATTGCAAGTTTCAGGAAAAATCAATTTTGTTTATGTTACAGAACAATGCAGTTTAGGTGCTCCATTAAAAATCTAGAAAACATTTTTGACAACCCCACATAGTTTTTAAATAATGGTTAGACTACTCAAATCCTAACCTATTGTGTAAAATAAGCAACAGTCCCCCTATTCATTTTTCAATAAACTAATCTTAAAATAAATGATGACATCTGTTTACACCTACTGTGCCATTGTTTGGATGTTGTACAGATTTGTTTGTTCATACAGAATGCAATTTAGAAGGCCAGGATTTTATTGGGAACATAGTTACGTTTTGGATATAGCAGGCTCTGCTAAATTTTATGAGAGGTCTGAATTGGTTAAGTATACCCTACATTCAAAGTGGAACTTGCCAGAATTGTGAGGGCTGATTGCTTCTTGCTAGGTGCTACTGGAGATGCTCTGATTTGTTCACGAATTTCTCTGAGGTAATGTAATTAGGTCAAGTTTTGGAAAGTAATCAGATTTTAACTTGGCTTCCGCTAATCTGTCAAAGTACAGGAAGCCTGCTGGCCCCCTGGGTAGCTTACACTCACCAACTGTTTCTAGAGTGTGGTTTGCAGAGTTCACCAGGGGCCTCTGAGATACTTAGCTTTCAACACTTAATGGTGTGTGTTCATGCAATTTTGTTACTTTGAATGCATGTCAAGTACATAAGACAAGCTACACTTACAAAAAAAGAAAAAGGAAAGAAAATTGTATAATTTTTTAATGTTTATTTAGTGAAGTTATAGAAGGCAACTAGCTGTTATTTAATAAATTGCTAGATGTCATTAAGAAAACCCTCAGCATAACTTTAAGCACCATTAATTTACAACTTTAAGTACCATTCTTTGACGCTAATAAGTAACTTTGGCTTCCACAAAAAGCTGATAGTGTCTACATGAAGTCCAAACTTGCAAGTCAGTGAGCCAGCTTTGTATACATAATCCCAACAATTGTCCCATCATGGATAAGGTGACCAGACGTCCCGCTTTTGGCGGGACAGTCCCGATTTTTAACAATTTGTCTTGCGTCCGGCAGCATTTTTAAAAAGTCCCAATTTTTGGAAAGAATGCACGACAAGCTAGGGAACGGCGGGAGATAGACCCAATTTTTAATCAAGAACCCACCCCCACACCCACCCCCCCACCCCCCCAGTCAATGGTGTCCCGCTTTACCAATGTTAAAATCTGGTCACCTTAGTCATGGACTTACCTAAAGGTGGTGGGAGCTCATGGGTGAGTAGTTGAGGGTGTGGGAGGGAAGGGCTTTGTGGCAGGCAGAGAAAATGTATGCAAAATAGGCCAGGAGGATGGTAATGTGGGCCATTCTCACTGTCTTGCCTCCATATTATTCAGCCACTCCTGAGCCTCTAGAAGTCTAGCTTCTGTCCCACTACATCATTGATACTGATATCTGCAAACCCCAGGGATTTTTCTTCAAACATTAGTCTCCCTTAACACCTTGCAGGAGTTGAAAGTCAGAGTAGGACTCTTCTGTCTTGGCTGCCTTTGGATTTCCCTTTGGGCCCAGCTGGCAAAGGAGCCTGGGAAATGTAGTTTTCAGATATCTAGCCCTGCTCCTATAAAGCTGAATATAGAAAGGCAAATGGTGGGCTGTGAGAAAACGGATAAATAACTGGACAAGGGCCCAATTGAAACGCTATATGTTTCCTGGAGTATTTCTTGATTCCTTACTCTTCCCTGCCCCTGAACCACCCTCAGCTAATAGAAACTTCTCCCTCTTCTGAATTTTGTCTGAATATTGTTTATCTCTTTGCCTGAATTTAAAGTATAATGACTGAGAAACCACTGTGTGCCAGGCACTGTGCTAGGTACTGAAAACACAACTATCAGTAAGACAAACTTGGTTTCTGTTCCCTTAGAGCTTCACAGAGGTTATAGTCCAGTTGGGGAGACATAAAATTAAACGTACAATTATAGTATAGTCTGATAAGCACTAAAACAGTGCAAGTGCAAGTGTCGTAGTCCACAAGGATGATGTTTAAACCAAGCTGGGAGGGTCAGGAAGTGCTTCCGCAGGAAGCCAAAGTCTAAAGCCACAGAGGCAGGGGTCACAGGAAAATGCTCTTAACAGAAACAAAACTACATACAAAGGCCCAGAAGTGAGAAAGAGTTTACTTCACCTGGAAGAACCAGAACAGAGTAGCCAGCACATAGATTTTGAAGCGGGGAGTGCAAAGAGAAGAGTAGGGAGAGAAAGGACAGAGGAAACAATAGGTGTCTTATCATGCAAGGCCATGCACGCTGCATTTAAGAGTCTGGACTGTATCCTAAAGACGGTGGAAAACCATTGAAAGTTCATAGAATGGATGTGACATGATGAAGTGTTCATTTTAGGAAGTTTGTGTTAAGTAACATCCCTGCACAAGTGCCATTATCCATGGCTGTTTTTATAGTACAAGATGCCCCATCTGTCTTAAGATGCCTTAGAGACATTTGATCTTTGAAAAGCTCCTCTTTGTTTGAGGTTAAAATCTCCCCACTTCCTGCTACTAACTATATGATTCTATTTATCTGATGTTCTGGAAAAAGCAAAGCTATTAGGACAGAAACCAAATCAGCTGGTTGCCAGGGGCTGGGAGTGGCCAGAGAGGTTAACTGCAAAAGGGCATAAGGGAATTTTTTGTGATGATGGAATTATGTTTTCCTGGCTGTATGTATTTGTCAAAACTCAGAGAATGACTCATATACACTAAAAAGGGTGATTTGACTGCTTATAAATTATGCCTAAGTAATCCTGATTTTAACAAAGACAAGGACATCCCTTCTTCTTACTGACTCTTACACGTGCATTGTATCCTTTATTTCTGTTGTACCACCTCCTACCTTGGCGTTTGTGAAGTCTGATCACTCATGTCTTTTTAAATCGGTTACCTGGCATTGTACAACCTTCCCTTGCTAGTCAGTCTGTGTGCAACTATGATTTAAACTCCTCAGGGACAGTGGGTAGAGCTTACTTTTGTTCTTTGTTTTTCCTGTCGGTAACTCAGCACTCACTAATTGTGAGGGATTACGTTTTAATCCAGAGGAGTGATTTCAGTTTAGATGGACTCTGTGCTAGCCTTTTGATGGACTTTTCTCATTTGCCAGCCCTTTCCCTCTTACTTCATTTGTTTAAACCTCATTTTCGGTTCCTGGGCAGACAGGGAAGTTTCTAACTGTAGAGCATGCAAAACTACTCGTTAAACAGGAAGATAAAAATAAACTAATTATTTAAAATATTTTACTAAAAGAGGACCAGAGTTTCGACCATGTTGTCTTAGAAGTGCAAGGTACTGCAGATTTTTGGAACACGCCAGGATTTCTTTTCTCCCCAATTGGACACACAGCAGCCTGAAGCCTGGCAGGCCCTGTCTGCTTGTTTCTAATGCCAGAAGTCTATGATCCTAAAAGATATTAGGTTTCTAGAAAACACAGAGGTCTACCTGTGGGAGGATTTCCTACCCGAGTGAGGCCTTAGGGTGAAAGGAATATTTTACCATAATCATTTGCCAAAAATCTGACTTCCTTGAGTTGCATGGAGAGACACATCATGGCTTAAAGAATCCAGTTTTATTTTTGTCCTATGCCCTAGAAAAATCTGATGTGTGTAGTTCTAGATTTTAACTGTTAGGTGTTTAACATTACTGATAGCTTGTCCGGCATGTAGAAATACTTGTTGAAATTACTTTCGTTACAACACCACCAACAACTGAATAATATGATCAGGCATTTTGTTTTTGCAAAGTGGCTTCAAGCTGTTACACAACATAAAGCCGGCAGATGTGTGAGCCTTATTATTTTCATTCAGTCGCATCTTGAAAGCCATTAAGTGATCAGCAAACTGCTGCCATTGTCCACATCTGGCCTACTGTGTACCTGTTTTAGTAAACAAAGTTTTACTGACACACCACCGCTCCCATTTGTTTACATAGTGTCTGTGTCTGCTTTTCACACAACAGTACAGTTGTGAAGTTATGGCAGAAACCATGTGGCCTGGAAGCCAAAAATATTTACTGTCTAACCCTTTGCAGAAGAAATTTGACCACAAGTGCTCTAAGAAATAACATTTTCCAGAGTCAGTTTCAGAATCCCCATCAGTCCCGTGCTCACGTGTGACTTTTGAAGTTAAGAATGGAAAGGTAGGGGAAGCCGGGATGGCTCAGTGGGTTAAGCGCTCACTTTGCAGCGCTGGGGACTGAGGATCAAATCCCGGCCCCGGCCCGTGCGGACCCATATGCTGAGCTGGGGAGTGCCCCCAGTTCAGTTCTCACCAGGGTGAGACCCCGGCCCAGTTCCTGGCCTGTGCAGCCCCACGCCCTCCTGTGAAATGAAACTATGTGGAAAAACCCAATGATGTGCAACTATGGAGACTGTTCTGGGCCCTCCCCTTTCTCTCTGTCTGTGTACTCTCTCTGTCAAAAACAATAAAAATAAATCTTTAAGAATGGAAAGGTAGCATCTGTATTGTGATAGTCTCTCTCACTAATACAGATATTTTATTTTGAATAAAAAATAGGAAAAAGTTAATAAAATGATTGTTGTGTGTTTTTCCTAGATGATAAATATCTCAGGCAATTTCAGTTGGTCCTCTTATAAAATATAAAATTCATAATGTTTTCATGCACCTTCAATATTAAATAACTGAAAACAACTGTGTGGGTTACTGACATTTTGGGGTACCAGCAAAGACCTAAAAATTCTCTCTTCAGGGCTAAAAATGGGCAAATACACTTCAACTCTGTGTATAATTTCAAGAGTTCCCAGAGGTCTGAAGCCTACATGTTCGGTTCAGGTAAATTACTCCTTCCCTGAAGGATGGGTCTCTATTGGCCGAATTTCAGATACAAGCCAGTCTGAGGAGGGGCAGGTGGGGGCCTGAGGGCTTTCTCAGCATCCATGAAAAATCACACCTCAGAGGCAGTCACTTTGTTTTATAAAACTGAAGCCTAAATGGGTATTTAGGCTATAGACGGTAGAGTTTGGGTCCTGGTTCTATGTGAACTTAGGTATAAACAACATTTGTGAGCCTCTGAATTGCAGAAGTTGCAATCTAGTGGTATCAGGATCCCCAGGAACAGAAGATGAATATAGAGTTCTGAGGTGATAAGTGCCCCAGACTTACATAAGCACCACAGCTCTGACTTTCTTGAGAGCCCTACAATGACCTACAATGACCCCTCTCTCCTCTCTTTCAGTTTTATCTATCCATTAAAGTGTGCAGTGGAAGTCATCTTTTGCAGAAACATCTACTCTGCAGAGGTAGGATGTTGCATACACTTAAAGTAGCTAAAATAACTAAAAGATAACCCAGCCAAGTTAAAGATGGGAGCCAGGAATGCTCTGATGAAGTTTCCACTGACATTGATTCACAGTAGGCTGACCAGACATACCATTTTAAATGAGACAGAAAACAGCAGTTCTGTCCCATTTCAAACGGTAAATGTGGTCAGCCTACCGACACCTTGAATTTAGCCCAGTGAGACTAAGCTAACCATACATGTACCATTTGAAACGGTAAAATACCATTGTTTTCTGTCCCATTTAAAACTGTATGTCTGGTCAGCCTACCCACAGTGCTCAGGAGTACTGCCCAAACACAAATGATTATCATTTCTTCATAGACGAAACAAAGATGATTCGCAAGTATAGTTGACCCTTGAACAACAAGGTAGGGAGGGTTAGGGGTGCTGACTGACCCCTCCGCTGCTAAAAATCCACGTATAACTTTTAACTCCCCTGGAAAAAGTTAACTAATAGCCTATGTTAGCAGGAAGCCTTAGTGATAACATAAACAGTTGATTAACACACATTTGGCCTAAGGGGATTGTCCGGAAAAGCATTGCTGTTGTCAGAATAATGAGAATGGGTACATGGCTGGATACTTTCTGAGCAGCCCTCATATGTATATACTGGTATGTATTAGAGACTGTATTATAACAAAGAAACCTAGAGAAAAATATTAACAGCATCATGAGGAAGAGAAAATACAGTGACAGTACTTATTGAAAAAAATCTACATATACGTGACCCCACACAGTTCAAATTCATGTTGTTCAAGGGTCAATGGTACCTGTCAAGTTCAATGAGCAGGTATATACTCTTCCCACAAAATTCAAATGTGAGATTGACTGCGCCTTTGGTAGGGTCAGCTTCTTACAGGAATCTATCCTGTAGGCCAGGGGTGGCCAAAAAGTCGATCACGGTCGACC
>PVKE010011415.1:0-40327 GCA_004027555.1 Craseonycteris thonglongyai | reverse complement strand
ATAGCAGCATGATGCCTCTCTCTTTTTAAAGGACCTCTCTCTTCTGCACATAGGAAAGGGCCATGCCAGCTTTCTTAAAGCAGGAGGGAAGCATCGGCATGACTCCTCACAAGATGTTCAACTGTACAGTATCTGTTAGAATAGTGAAGCTGACTTAATGTTAGACATGGGCCGATGGCCTGACAGGGAAGTCCGAGACTGCCAGTGAGCCAGTTGTCACTGTTTTTGTAGAAGTTGACGGTGATTTACTAAATCAGATGCAGAGCAGTGCTGGTGAATTAGTGAGGACATTCTACCTCCAGATGCTTGGCATTCAGTCTCATAGAACAAGGGTTCTCTTGCAGAGTTCACAAATTCATGGTTTCCTTCTTTTCTTCCTTCCTTCCTTCCTTCCTTCCTTCCTTCCTTCCTTCCTTCCTTCCTCCCTTCCTTCCTTCCTTCCTTCCTCCCTTCCCTTCCCTTCCCTTCCCTTCCCTTCCCTTCCTTCTGTTTTCATTAGAGACCTTTGCTAATATGTTTAGTATTAATGGCAAAAATGTAAAATCATCATTTGCAAATGTTAAATCGGCTTCATAATAATTTGAAGAAAAGTGGAAGGACAGACAGAAAAAATATTGGTAGTCACTATATTTTTATCCCCGAGAAAGGAGCACTTAGTGAGTAATGAATTATTGATTCAGTGTTGACGAGCCTGTTTATTTGGAAACATCTACCTTAGATTAGGGAACAGCTAGAGTTTAACTTTCCTTTACTGATCATGAACCTAGGTAAGATGGGAGCAGCTCTAGGGAAGACAGGTTATTGACATTCTCTTCACAAAGATGTCTCTGCATATGATGTAATTTATCCGACAAGTACTTATTGCCATTTTTTTGTGCATAGCAAATACTTGGTGCTCTTGGGAGGAATAGTCAATGTTGTGGAGAAATATGCACAAAAGAATGGTGTGTATGAAGGTGGCTTTCATATAGAAGCAAAGCTATGCATTTTGTTTCAAAACAAATATGAAAAATTTTAATGTCTGATTATTTCCTCTCCACTTAATAATTAGCATAACATAAAATTATCATCAACTTGTTCTTCCTCATATTTCATGCATATTTTTTGCATGAAAACAGAATTTTAGTATGCATTGATATTTCTATATGTTAAATAATTTCATCTCCCAAATCTTGTTTTATGCCTACATAACCAAAATAGTTACTCCATGATAAGACTAGCTGGTTATTTTATCTGAATAAGATTGTGACAGAGTAAATTTGTATACATTTGTACATTAAGATAATTGAAAATACTGAATCCGTCATACTGATATGACCTTCTTTCTTAACATAAAATTAGTATGCATTATCTTAAGCTGCATTATTTATCTTGGTTAACAAAGCCTTATCTTATTCAACAAAGCAAGTTACTGATTTTGTCCTATAAATTATTGTAAAATCTGATTTTCATTTGTCACTGGCTGCTGGTTAGTTAGGTGAGGAAGTTACTGTTCTATAACAGTGATGTGCTTGAGGGTGTTATGGTAATAACCCAGTTATCTAGGTGCCCAAGTTCTTTCTGTGAGGCTGGCTTTGCAAATCACTTCAGTTGTTTCTTTATATGAAAGTGACACTGTCTTTTTTAGGTAGAATTATTATGAATGAATTAGTTATGCTATTTTAATGAAAAATAGAATATTATACATGTAATTATTTTATCGGTGATATAGTAATGACTCTTAAGAATCATTATTTTTGCTATATATTATAGGAATATTTTTTTTTCAGTGTTTATTTTTTATTGACATTAATGACAGTGTTCTAAGAAAAAGGATTGATAGCACCAGATTTAAAATGTTACCTGTTTTATAATCCCTGTTCAAAGTTAAATTGGGTAGATATTGTTTTATGAGAGAGAGAGAGAGAGAGAAAGGAAATTTTGCTAAGTAATTACATTAAATATTTTCTCTGGGGAAAAGAGTATCAAAAAACCAGAGAAGTTATGGAAATTGATAGAATAAATTTAATTCTTGTAAAATCACTTTCCACATCATTAGAACATTTGTTTTCAAATGTCAGAAACAGATGAACTAATTTTACTACAGATATTGCTTCAAGGATGAGGCTAGAGCACTAGAACAATGGAGGATGCAAAACCTTCCAAAGGTATATATTAAGATTAAATCGCACACTGAGCAGAAAATAAATGACTGAACTTTTGAGTTGTTTCTGCATGGATTTGGGATAATTATACATGATGAAATATTATAAAGGATAGATACGAATATCTGCCAATCATGTTTATTAAGATTGAAAGCACATGGAGCATTAAAATGCCAAACAATGAAATTTATGTTAGATTTTAAGAAATTTCAAAGCAGATTTAAAAAAGACATTAGAACAAATCGACTGTCTTTGACTTCTGCTATAAATCTTTCCATTATTGTTTTTTTTGTTCATTATTAATAACTTTTATTTCTTTGACATTTGCAGATATCCACTTTTTTAAAAAGCCCCCACCCCTTCTTCCTCTCTCTCCATCTTTCTTTCTTGGGCTTCTATTATCTAAATGTTTGCATTAAGCCAAAATTAAAGACACTTTTAAATTTACTCTTTCCTTTTAGGCATTAGACACCTGACCTTTCCTGCCTCTTTAATCTCTTTTTCCTTCAGCTTTACCCCCATGGTCAAGGGCAGATAATTAATTAATAACCATAGCAGAGAAGAAAGAGTTGCACTTGCGTGCAATTCCTTTTATCTCACTATTGAATTGCACTTAGAATTTCCTAATGTCTGGTTTGGGTAGCGGGCTCTCTCGTGTACGCTAAGACATGGCATCTTCAGGTTAAATGTAGTCTGTTGCTCTGAACAGACGTTTCTCTTATTTACATGACAATAAGGATATAACGTCCCTGCTAGGAAAGGATATTGTCTTCAGATCCATGGCTTTCAGAAAGACTGTGAAGAGTTTAGTTGAAATGTAAATAAGTATTTTGACTATTTTAAGAGCCATGTAATTACAGTCAATATGAGCGTATACTGAGCCAAATTACAGGAAAGTAGGATTTATGAAAACAACCTGATAGAATATAATTTCATACATTGTGTTTAGGCTCGAATGAAAACTCAGCCCAGCAGCCTTTCCGTATAAATGTGTAGTCTTGAGGATGGACGGGCTTATTTCCCCTTGGCTCCTGAGAAGGGATTTGTTCAAGGAAGAAAGTCACTAGGGTCTATGAAAGTTGGCTTTTCTGACTCTTGTGAATGGCTGTGAAGTGGGTCTGGCCCACCTTTGGGTTATAGGTATATGTCAAGCACATCCAGTAGCATGATAGCCTGCAGTACTAATGTAGACGTGAGTGAGAGGAGGGAACTGTGGCACCTGGGTCCACGCCAGTTTACCTGATAGTTCAGGAACCTCTCCCTAATCCTAAACCTAAAATGCAGACGAGATGCCTGGCAAATGGAACTAGGAAGACAGCTGAGAGGACATTTCTAGTCTTGGCAGCCCGGTTCCAGTAGTTTGGTGAACTGGCACATCACTAGTAAAAATAATTAGTGCAAAAGGGACTTTATTCTTTAATGACTTCAGTTCCTAAATAGCTTGCAGGTAACGTGTTAAATAAAGAGGCTTACATTATGTACTTGTTGAAAACTGTTTCATGTCAAGCAAGAATCTTTGATTCTATGATTTTCCATCTTTCTATTTTTCATGGTTACATAGAGATGAATAGCCAGCTATAAATAAAAATTCAGGTTGTTTAGCAATAGGCACTTTACAGGAGGCACTAAATGTTTGTTTAATTTGGAAACAAACCTAAAACAAATGATTATGTTAATTGAAGTTCTTCTCTTGGGGGATGTGATTGGTAAGAAGGGGCAATAGAATTTGGCACAGAGCAGGTAATTTTGGAATGTGATGTAGCTAAGAAATATTTTGATTTGCTTTCCTGTTGCTTTCTTGGCTGGGGTATCTGGCGTGGGGTGTGGAAATCAAATTAATAGGAATATGTGAAGTTTTAATATTTTATGTTAAAATGCCATTTTAAAATTAGCCTAAAAATAATCAAGTCTAGTTTGAATTTACCAGTTAAGACCTGAAATTAGATTTATGCATTGTGACGTTTTAACTCCAAAGCAGAACTCAAAGTGTGTGAAAGGCAGGGCTTGCTGAAACCAGTTGAAAAGAAAGTGGAATAGATACAAGAGAGGCTGCATCTTCACTAAGAGTTGTCATCCATTTCTTTTTTTAATCCAATTTGTTGGGGTGGCCTTGGTTAATAACATTATGTATGTTTCCAATGTATAATTATGTAACACATCATCTGTATTTTGCATTTTGTGCTCATCACCCAAAGTCTAGTCTCCCTCTGTCACCATGTATTTGACCCCCTTTACTCTCTTCATCCTCCACCCACCCACTATCTATTTCTAAATTCAATTGGTCAAGTTTCTGATGTATAGATAAGCCTATAGTGTATTAAAAATTATATATATATATTTATACAGGGAAGGGCATGCAGTTCTTATGGACCACTATCTGACTCCTTAGTTCTGGTGGTACAATGACGTTGATCATTAGTGTTTTTGGATAAGGATCGAATCCTATAGACATTGCCTGAAGGGCAATGTCTGCTAGATGAGGGCTTGCAACTCTTCCTCTAGAACTCAAGCCTGTGAATGGGTTTGAAATGCTGTTGATGCCAGAGCAGAGACTGCCTATGCTTGAACACATGCCTACTACACATGACCCTTTAAGGGTAGTTATTTTAATTAATCTTTCTCAACTGTTCTATGACAACTATTATATATGGCTATACCTGCTTTACTGCTCTAAAGTAAAATTTAGGAATAATGCAACCTACCTATATACATAATTAAAAAAATCAATCTAATGCCATAAATGGAGAAATAAAAGTAAGTTATTATAAAGTAAAATGTCTTGCAGAAAGTAAATACTCATGTAGGATTTTACCAGAGGACAAAACGTAGCTACACAGTTTCGAATGCCATTCAGTTTCCAAGAAACTCTTAGGGGACAGGGCTGATCTTATTAGGATCTCTGCTTCAATGAAAGTATATTAAATGTCTTGTCAAGTCTTTGGATTCTAGATAGATGGTTTTCTGATTCGCTAAAGCATTAGGACTCTATCTACCAAAGAAATCAAATGCAGAGGTGTAGTATATACATAATATATAAAGCAGATAAAAGTTCTCCACACTTCTGTCCAGCCCAGCAGCTGTCTGAAGCGTTGTTGGTCAGTGGGTCTGGATATCTGATCATTTCAGTGACATCTTGGGAGATAAAAATAAGTTGCAGTAGACAAAAGGAAATCTGTTTTTACTAGTAAGGACATGACTTCTTCCTTAACCTTTCCTTCTTTTTTTTTTTTTTATTAGAACAATAGAGTGATTCAACTTAGCCGTACTATAGATAGGAGTTTTTCAAGATTAGAGAAGTTAATTAATGTCTCTTGAGAAGATGTCTCAGGGATGTTTTATACAATTCGTTGTCACACAGCTAAAGGAAATAACAAATGTATGAGTGAGTGAGATATTCAACTTGCTAAATGCTGGTCTAACTTCAGATCCGCTACTCAAGTTTAAAATAAAGCCATTTGAGGACAGACATTCTAACATTGCTTCCAGTGCAAAATATAGGTTGAAAATTTATCTCATGAAAGGATGTGTGACATCTAAAATTTTTTTTTCACTGACCCTTTATTTTCTTATGTTGAATGTTAGGTCTCTCTTACATGGTCTTTTTTTTTGTTTTGTTTTGAGCATTACATTATAGAATCAATATCTTTTAGAGTCAGAAGAGACCTGAATAGTACTTGTCCCAATGTCTAAGTTTTGAAAATATGGAAATAAAGCCTAGAGCTGTAAAGTGATTTGCTCATGAAATCACACAAAATTAGTTGTCTAATAGGAAACACATGCAAGCTGCAGTCAAACCACCTAAAAAAAAATCACCTTCCAAGAGGAACTTAAATCTTTGTTACGAGTTTGAAAATCATCAGATACATAGAGTGAAATACTTTTTCTAGCAAAACGAGATTGGGTTTATTAACTGGCAGGAACCAGAGTGTTGCAGGACTAGAGGAGGTCGATATGGTTCACTTGTTGGGGTAACTCACTTCTTATATTTCTAATGGCCTGTTGGCAGGCAGGCCTTGTGGGTTTAATTCAACAGCCCATTGCCGTAGTCTTCTAATAAATATGTCATGATGGTCTGGCTTCATATGTCTATTTCTCCTGAAAAGGTAAATTCATGTTGTCACCATTAATTGATCTCAACATGGCAGAAGTCTTTCCTCCTGACTATACACCTTGAATGAGCAGTTAGATCCTGAATTGCTCTCCTATGAACAATTATTTCTACCTACTCATCTACTCTGAGATTTCCTTTTTGGACAGAAGGGCCTGCAGGTTGTCCTCATTCATTCTTCTTGCTCTTGAAGACCCTATATTTTTCATTATGCCCAGATAACCTGCTCCTAGATCCACTTATTAAGTGTTGGCCATATTTCCTAACTAACCCCTTGGAGATATTTTCTCAGAAGACAAAGGCTTAAAGAAGTTAAGTGGGGGAAGCCGGGATGGCTCAGTGGGTTGGGCGTTCACTTTGCAGCCCTGGGGACCGAGGATCGAATTCCGGCCCCGGGTCTGTGCGGACCCATGTGCTGAGCTGGGGAGCGCCCCCAGTTCAGTTCTCACTGGGGCAAGACCCAGGCCCATGTTCCTGCCCTGTGCAGCCCTGCCCACCTGTGGAATGAAACTATGTGGAAAAGCTGATGATGTGCAGCTGTGGAGACTGTTCTAGGCCCTCCCCCTTCCCTCTGTCTCTGACTGTATCCCTCTCTGTCTCTGTCAAAAACAATAAATAAATCTTTAAAAAAAAAAAAAGAAGAAGTTAAGTTATTCATTATTATCCATGCAGTTGGTAAGCAGCTGAGGTAGGACTGGAACCCAGTAAGCTGGCTCCAGAACCCGTGTTCCGAACCTCTTAATTTCCAGGTAGAGGTCATATTCAAATAGGCCAATAGAGTGGAACATGCTATAGTTACTGGGCTTGGTGGTCTACATTTTGTGGACCTAAATTCTGTCGGCATCATGATCAGTACCTATCTTCCAATATATGGATGTCAAGGTTCTAGCTGAGTGGGTCAGGAGTCTGGGGAAACAAACCAGAGGACAGTTCAGGAAACAAGAAAAAGCCAGAAAAAAGAATTGGACAAGCATAGCAGAGACTGAGAAAAAGGGCTACAGTTGGGCAAGCACATAGGCTCTGAAAATTACCTTCTATTATGCTATTTAGGCAACAAGACTCACTGATGATGCCATCTGCTCATGGTTCTCTTTTGTTTTTTTTTAAAGATTTATTTTTGTTTTTGACAGAGAGAGAGACAGAGACAGAGAGAAGGGGGAGGACCCAGAGCAGTCTTCTTAGTTACACATCATTAGTTTTCTACGTAGTTTCACTCCACAGGTGGGTGCGGGGCAGCGCAGGGCAGGAACCAGCCGGGGGCCTCCCACATGGGAGGCATGGGCCAGTGAGAACTGAACTGGGGGCACACCCCATTTCAGCATATAGGTTTGCTTGGGCGAGGGCCAGGATTCCATTCTTCGACCCCAGGGCTGCAAGCCGAGCGCTCAACCAGCTGAGAGCTATTTCGACATCTCCTAGTCATGGTTCTTGAGCCCATTATGCTCTCGTTATGGTCAGCATTGCCCTGGAATTTAGGCTTTGAAGTGCCAGGCTAAAATGATCGATCCAGGCTCAGGAAGAGAGGTGTTGGCATATACACGTCACATTCAGTGATTTCCTTTATTTATAAAATCAGGCTGTGCTTTAAAATGTGGATGGGCATTTTGTGTGTGTATTTATAGCAACTGAACCCCAGCAGCCATTGAAGCTTGACAAAATAGCATGAAAGTGGCCTCAGGCTGTGTTGACCTTCCATTCATATAAAATGGCCAGTTTATCAAGCAAATTTGTATTGGGGTTATTAGTTCTCATTAAGGGATTTTAGCAAAGTAAAAAGTTGATAGATAGTATTTGTCTTTACCCTTGTGTTCCCAAGGCTGATGATGTCATTGAGCATTAATAAATTGTGAGGTGTTCAGCAGCAAGGAAAGTTAATGCACACATGAACTTGTGTACACACACACACACACACACACACACACAGTATCAATATCATGTCAAAAATTTTTATTTCCAAGAGCTGAATCTTAGAACAATATCAAAAAATGTTAAAGAAATTAATGTGATTGACTTTTTTTTGTTAAAAATATTGTCTTTCTTTGTGTTTCTCTAGAATCTGAGCAATAACACTAATGAATTCATTTCAAAGAAACAGAAAGAAAGGTTAACCTTTTTGTTAGGTCTCTTCTAGTCTTATATCTTTGATATTAAATAAAATGATTGATTTTAATAGCTGATACATATTTTATATTTAAAAGTATTTTTTTCTGATTATAAAAACAATACATTTGTATATAAATATGAAGATATACTATGAACATTTTAAAATAATTACTTGTAATGAATCCCCTAGGGAAGTTATTATTATGAATGTTTTGCTTTATTTCTTCCAGTCTTTTTACTTAACTTGCTTGTCATAATATGTGCTGTATATAATGTAGTCATATACAACTTCATTATATATGCATTTACTATATTAGTTTAGTGTAATATCTCTTGCATTAATTCAACTTGTAATATACACACTGCTTGGTGTCTTGTTTTCTTAATATTGTATCATAAGATATTCATTAATATAATAAAATATTGAGTGAATACTCTATTTTATTATCTGTATAATACTGTTATGTGTTTCTTTTTTTCCAGCTTTTATAGATATATTGTTAAGTGTTTCTTAACTCATTTAATTTTTGTGTGTGTGTTGTGTGAAAGTGATGGTTTTATCTCTGATTTCTTCCTGTTTTAACTTCTGAATTCCTCCTTGTCTTTGTATTTTTAAACTTTCAAAAATCATTTTGTTTAGGTATATCTCTTATAAATAGATTTATACAATTTTCTTAAACCTAATCTGAGATTATGTAGGCATTTTTCTTTTTTTATAGAAGTAAGGGTGTGTTTCTTGCTGAATAATTTGGGATTATTGGTCTGTTATATATAAATAATTTCATCCAATTAACTGGTAATATTTTAATGTATGCTTAAATTTTTCACATATATATGAAAAATTTTATATATATATGAAAAATAAGTATACACATATACTTATTTCTAAAGCAAAGTAAGTATTCTGAATATGTGGGAAATTTTTATAGTGCTCTTTATTAAAATATCCTAAAAATTCTACATTTTACATACCGTAGCTTATAGACTATTTTTCATAGAAGATAGTATCCTATTGTATCACTGTATCATATTTTTAAATCAGTTCCTTTGATCATTTACATTATTTTTATTTTTTGCATTAACAAGCAAAACAACAGTGAATAACCTTGCAGCTCTGTCTTTGAGGCATCAATTATTTCTTTAGACTACAATTCTGAAAATAAAATTTGTGAGACAAAAAGTACATGAAATATAAGGATTTTGGTTCAAAAAGTAAGATTTAATTTTATATTTTAGTTATCTTGTTTTATATTTTCTGTTTCTCATGCTTTCTTGTATATATTTTGCACTTAGGCCTCTATTTTTTGTTTATTCTTAGTGAACAGAAATGCTTATATGCCATTTCTAGTGGTACTTTCTTTTAAAGAAATTCTTAAAACTTAATTTTTCTAATTATAAACATCAAGTATGAAACTGAGTATTACTAATTTAATGTAATTTGTCTTCTGTCTTCATGTTTCTGCTTGAAAAGGGATTACCTAGACTTTGGCAATGTCAAGTATCAGAAACTGTCTGGTTTCCCACCTTGGACACTGGCATTTCTTAGTTTGTATGTGTTGTGGTACCAAGGATTGGATGGTAACAACCTGGTCCAGGTCAATAAAGAATCCTCGCCAGGACTGGTGGGACTTTGGTGGAATACTAGACACAAAGCTGAAAAGGAACGTAGCTGCCATGGCCTCAGTGGCAGACAGATCCAGGGGCCAGCCAGGTGGGCAGGTAGCTTGGTAAGGAAGTAGGGAGATCTGGGTAGGACTGAGCAGCAGGACACACCCTAGGCACCATGGAATGAAGTAGGTGAGCCACAAGCTAGACGCCAAGAGTCTAGATGAAAGTATTTTCATGGGGGCATGGCTTGGCCTGCTGCCATGAACGTGCTGGCATGGCTGGCATGGATGGTAGTGAATAGTGAAAATCAAGTTGCTGAGTTACAATAATAACATCTTCTGGCAGGGCCTCTTGTGCCTTCCTGTTCAGGCCAAACCTGAAGCCACTAATGTGAGCCAGGTGACCCATTAGGTGGACAATTAAGAGTTACCGGACCCGAGGGTTAGGTGCTTGACATTTCTCATGTAAAGTCAAGTTACACCAATTACCTCAAAGAACACATATAACTAAGCCATTGCTCTGCTACACTTTAGCCCTTTGTCACCTTTTTGGAATATCTAGAAATATTTTCTCAAGGTAATTAGTTCACTTGAGCAAACATTTTTTAAAATACGTCTTTATTTTTTTCACTTTATCTCCATATTTCATACTCTTTAATTTTGTCAGAGTAAAAGTTTTTCATTGACAACAGTTTCTAAAAATTTTAAATACCTTTATCTAAAAATCTAAGAATCTGGGGACAGTTATAGAAATTATTAGAAGCAGATTAAAACAATTAAAATAGTCTTTTAAATTGTAAACAAATACAAATCTCAAATCTGTTAGTTTTTGCTTATGGAATAATAAATAGTCTACTTAAAAATATTATGTAAACATAGTCATTTCAGCAAATTGGATAAATATTTTTAAAATACTCAGTTAAGTGGCTATGTTTTAAAATGACCTACTTACTCATTGTATTGAAAAGAATCTAATTGTCTAAATATTCTTATTTTCTAAAAAGTATATTGTTTGCATTAAAATGTCAACTTAATTTATTCTTAATTATATTACCTACTTTATTCTCACTCTCATTTTATTTCAAGAGTTCTGTTTCTTACACTACAATGTCTTAATTCCAGATATCCTTTAATTTTCAAATCTAATCAGAGAGGTAAATGAAAGTAATATAATTAATTTGGTGGACAGTAAGCCATCAATGCCACAGAAAATTAAAACCATAGTTGTCCCAAAGATTGTAAAGGATGTCCCAAAATTCATGCAAGAAGTGACACAAATGACAGAATTCAAATCTTGCATGAATTTTGGGACACCCTTTACATGGTGCTGTTTAATAATGAGAGGGCTTTGGGATTGTTCACAGACTTAGAATTCTGTTCGCCTCAATCCCTGTCTGATCATCCAGGACACTTGTGCTCATGGCAGTGCTTCCTGGGTCACATTTACTAATATCTGGTCCCCACTACGCATCTACTAATAACTTCAGTTGGTCTCCTGCTTTGGGAGAAAGACTTCCAGTATCAGTTAATTCTGATGGAGAAAATCCAGCTGCATTATTTCGTAATCAGTAGTTAGTTCGCTACAGGTGTATGGAGTTGAAAGATTTGTGTTTTAAATAACCATCCTAATGATCTGACAGAACATGAAAGAAAGATTTAGTTGTGTTTTTAAAGGATTTTTTTTATTTTTAAAGATTTATTTTTATTGTTTTTGACAGAGAGAGAAAGAGATACAGAGACAGAGACAGAGAGAAGGGGGAGGGCCCAGAACAGTCTCCATAGTTGCACATCATTGGTTTTTCCACATAGTTTTGTTCCACAGGTGGGTGTGGGGCTGCACAGGGCAGGAACTGGGCCAGGGTCTCACCCTGGTGAGAACAGAACTGGGGGCACTCCCCAGTTCAGCATATGGGTCCACTTGGTCCGGGGCCGGGACTTGATCCCCGGTCCCCGGGGTTGCAAAGTGAGCACTTAACCCACTGAGCCATCCCGGCTTCCCCTTTAAAGGATTTTTTAACCCTAAAAAAATTTAAGAAAATGTAACTATCACAAAAGATGTAATATATTATAAGTGGAAAGACTCTCAAACACTACCTAGTATTGAGATTGTAATCCATTTTTCAGGTTCTACCACATCTTGGTATCCATTTTGAGGACCGAGTATCTGTAATCCCTGTGTCTGATTAACAACTTCATGTTGTCCTTAAGCTCATTTCTTTCTGTGCTTATGTTCCATTGAATAGAAACAATTGTTGGTTGTGATATTTGGCATATTGAATTTAATATTATTGTTGCCCATATGTTTTTAGCCTCTTATGAATACTTAACAAAATTTCCCCACTATTATTTAATTTTGCCCTCAATCTTCATTATTGATTCTACCTTTATTTTATAATTTTAGAATTAATTAATCAAATATTCTGTACATTATACTAGTGTCAATATTTAAGGAATAATATTAGCTTGCTAATTGACAATGTCTTGCTTTTATACACCAAGAAAAAAAAAATATATATATATAGGAACCTAGTAAGAGGATGAGTGAGCATATAGATAGATTAGCATTTTGGGAAGCTCCTCATGCTCTTCACATGGACTTTCAAAAGACTGATGTACATAAATGAGAAAAAACACATTAAATTGAGCTTATAATCTACAATATGTTGTCACAGATTCCAATTTTTATACTTGTGTAATTAACTGTGCTACTCCTTAACTTCCTAGAATCCTTTTAAGTCTTGTTACTTAACCATAGCCTCATGCTAGTTAATTATGGAAAATGTAAGGCAAAGTTTTTATTTATTTATTATGATTCATTCAGATTCCTTAATGCACTTAACATACAGGGTGCACACAATTACCTCCACTTGTCAGATACTTCTCAAGTCAGGTATTAAAACTTAGTGTGTGGAGGATCCACTGGCTTAGATTTGTACCATGTCTGAAGGAGTGTGGTTCTTTGAAATCATGGGGTGCTCTGTAACTAAATGGGACTTCACTGAGGACAGAGATGGTTAACCTGCTACTCCCTGTAAATGAAAGTTTAGAAAATGAAATGGCAAGAAGCATATGGCTGTGGAGATAATGGAGCTCACCTACTGAGCTGGCCCTCCAGGCGAGATGATTTTCATAAGTATCGTCGTAACCAGGAAAATTGATGCCATACAGCAATGATAAAAGGATGCTCAGGAGGTGGGGTTGTTTTTTTTTAATGTTGTTTTTGTTTGTAAAAAACATTAATTTCTGAAACCCTGCTAAGATGCAGTGGATTAGAAGATAGAAGACTTGAATTCTAGACCAAATTTGAAGTGTTTCATCCTACATGTAGATGCTGAGAATTGAATGGATAGTGATGCAGGTACTAGGCCCAGGAAGTCTTTGAATTTTGTGATCTCTTTTCAGAAGCTATGAGGATGGTATCCTCTGATGGTGGCACTGGGATTGATTTGCTGTGAATTGTACTTAGATGGATATTTGTATCACTTTGTGCTTTGAACATTATCTTGAGGTCAGGGTCTCTTCCTTCCTCACTATTTTATCCACTTATTGTTGGTTTCAGCTCTTGCAAAGTGCCATTGAAACATTACTTATTGATTTTAATTGCTCAATTGAGTTTCAAATAAAAATAAAATTATAGCTCTGACTTCATCTTTTTTATAATATCACATGGGAAAGGCTGTTCAAAGAAGGAGGGTAAGTTCAGCTTTGAAAACAAGAACTTTAGAAAATCCAAAAGGATGTGAAATAGGAAACAAGGAAAATTTAGTCAAGCAAACCCTTTGACATTTTCTTGAAAGATACAATTCTATTATAGTCGTGAGTTTGTGGGTCTCAAGATTTTTTATTTATTTATTTTTATTATCACTGTATTTGCAATGAACTGTGTAGAGCAGAGAGCTAAGAGAACATTGCTCTTTATGGACTGACTTATTTTATGTATTTTGCTGCTCATTGGAGCCAATTCAGTTTCATAGCCTTGCAGTCTAGGTAAGTGTTACAATTTAGCAGTGCATTCACTAGACAAACCAATTGAGAAAACATCTTTTTGTAGAGGGATGGTACAGAGAAGTAGTGAATTCCTTTATAAGAAACGAATTCTCCCTTGTTTCAAATTTTGAGGCATTTGGAAGTTTAGATTTGAACCTAACTTGGATGAGAGAGGGAAGTGGGAGAGAGAGAATTTGCATGCACAGAGTCAATACACAGATATATTTTTAGGATTTATTAACCAGGAAATCACTTTCTACGAATGATGGAAAACTATGCAATGAAGGACAAGATGAGAGTAACATTTATTAGTATCTGTACCTGCTTTGGACAAGGCCCTTAGTTTAATGCTATTTATTTGCTATTTCATTTGATTTTCACATCAGTCCAGTGTGGGAGAAAATGATCACCTCCACAGTATTGATGAAGCAACTGGGGCTTGGTGAAGTGACCTGCTTAAGGTGACTGTGGTGATAAGGGGAAGAGAGAAGATTAGAATTCAGAACTATTCTTTTCGGTCCATGCTCTTTCAACTCCAAGGTGCTATTAGGGCTTTACTGATACCATACAGAGTTATCAACCAGACCTCATTAGAGCTGCGCACACCACAGGCCAGAAAAGAGATAAACCATCTCTGATGGCAACTTCTTTTTCCCTATGCACAATTGTGCTGGCTTTAAGCAGAATTGTGATGGAATTGAATATTGTCTCTTATCCCAAGTTATCACTGTTGACCTCTCCACTTCTTTTCTTGGCATCTCTTCCTTTGGGATCTCTGTCTGTCTTCGTTGTATCAATAAAAACAGGAAAATGTTGATGCCAGGCATTATATGTATAGTTTCAGTTCCTGCATTAACTGGATTTTTTTCTTAAACTATTTTTATTTTAAGAAATAATGCATGCACATAGATAAAATGTGCTGCACATACAATAACAACAGAAACAACCCACAAAAACAGAAACAAAGAAACAAAAGCAGCAGGCTCCTGCAGCCCTCCCAGCTTCTGAACACTTCCCTGAGGCAAATACCTTCAAGTGTTTTAGCCAGTTCTTTGGTGTTTTCTTTCTCTCTTCTTTTTTCTTAGTAACAGACCTATACAGCTACATCTTTATTTACACATTTAATTTTAATCATTGTCTATTAATTTTTTCCCATGGAAGTTGAGGACTTACTTCTGAAACTATTACCTACACAATCCCTTCTTCCTGTCCACCAATAGAAGTCACAATCACCATCTTTGGTGAAATCAACCTACTGTGTTTATAGTTTTCCTTGTGGCTCACAGCTGAGCTACCTACTGTATCACAAGTTCCTAACTTTTCTTCGAAATCTTCTTATTTTTCTTAGTGTTAATGCTTACTGTGTTCATTAAGGTGGGCTGTGTTAATTAGGGTGGGTTCCACCGCTGTAGGAAAGACCAACATAGCAGTGGGTTATAAGATGGAGTTTATTTTTGACATAAGCGACAGTGCAAGCATGCCGTCCGGAGCAGATATGACAGTTCCAGTGGCAGGGACCCAGACTCCTTTTATCTTCTTGTTTTTCTAGCCTTAACACCTGGCTTCCATGTCACGGTCTGAAAACACTTCTCTACCTTGACTGTCCAGTCTGCTTTTCTAAAAGTGGGAGAGTGAGAAGAGGATATGGAGAGTGCAGAAGCTGCAAGATCACATCTTGTTGGCCAGCACTGATCCTCTTGGCAACATGCATAAGTGCAAGGAAGGCTGGGAAATACACTTTCTATGACAGCTGCTTATCCAGCTACGTTTCAGGGTTTTATACTAAAGGAAAAAGAGATATTTGGAAATGAATAAGTATCTCAACTGCCTTGATTCCCATTCAAAAAAACAATTTATATTCTGATTTCTGCCTCTATTACAACATAGAAATTGTTCATCCCAATATCACCTCTATATCCTGTTTGCCAAATCTAATGATTGTTTTTGGTCAAAGACAGAACAAGAAAAGAAAACAATAGACCAATATCTCTCATGAATATGGGGGTAAAATTATCAATAAAATAAATAGTAAATCAAATTCAAAAATACATTAATATAAAAAGAATTATATACCATAGCCAAGCTGATATATTCTAGGTATGCAAGGCTGGTTAAACATTCAAACATCAGTTAATGTAATCAATCACATCAACAAGCTAAGGAAGAAAAGTTCTGTGATCATACTGTTAATAATAGATGTAGAAAAGTCATTTGACAAACGCAGCTTCCATCCTGACAAAACTCTCAGCAAATTAGGAATAAAGGGGAACTGCTTCAACTTGATGTATATACTCTATAGCTAACACCATACTTAATGTTGAGAAAATAGAAGCTTTCCCACTATGATCAGGAACAAGGCAAGGATGCTTGTTATCACCTGTGCTTTTCAACACTGTACTGGAAGTTTTTAGCTAATGCAATAAGAAAAGGAAATAAATACATATTGGGGAGGAAGAAATAAAACTGTCTTTTTTACAGATGGCATGATCATACATGTAGAAAATCCTAAAGCATCAGAACAAAATACATTACTCTCAGGGATGCCAGGATGGGTCAGTGGGTTAAGCACTTGCCTTGCTGCACTGGGGTCAGAGGATCAGATCCCAGCCCCGGCTGATGCAGATCCACATGCTGAACTGGGGAGTGCCCTGGCCCAGTTCCTGCCCTGTGCAGCCCCCCGCCCACCTGCGGAATGAAACTATGTAGAAAATTAATGACGTGCAACTATGAAAATTGTTCTGGGCCCTCCTCCTTCTCTCTCTGTCTCTCTCTGTCAAAAACAATAAAAATAAATCTTTAAAAAAATACTCTTGTGGCTCCGGCCTGTGCAGCCCCATATGCTGAACTGGGGTGTGCTTCCCAAATGCGGTGAGGCTTCTAGTACAGTTCAAAAAAGAGCAATAAAAATATTCTTGAATTCATAAGCAATTATAGCATGGTGGCAGGATACAAGGTTAAGATTAAAGTCAATCACTTTCCTATATTCCATTTGTTCCTATGAACAAATGTAATTTGAAATTAAAAATATATATTGACAATCAATCAATGAAATACTTAGGTATATATCTCACACCATATGTACATGATCTATATATGGAAAACTACAAAACTCTGAGGCAAGAAATAAAAAAAAACTAAATAAATGGAGAGATACTTTGTATTCATGGATAGAAAGAGTCAATGCAAGATGTTAGTTTTCCTCAACTTGACCTATAGATTCAAGACAATTCCAGTTAAAATCACAGCAAATTATTTTGTGGAAAACATGATTCTAAAGTTATATGAATGGTGATGGATGTTAAGTAGACACTATGGTAGACAAAAATAAATTCATTATGTTGTATACCTGTAACTAATCTAAATTTTATGTCAATTAATCTGAATAAAAAATAAAGTTTATAGGGAGAGGGGAAAAACCTAGACTTACCAACTTAATATTGAAGGAGAGGAACCAAGTGGAGAACTGACAAAGGTAAATCTCCTTTTTTCCTTTTATGGACATATTGTAACTGGACAGTAATGGATTATTTCTTAGGAAGATGTGTTGTGTGTCATCTTTTTGATGTTCCATTAACGCTCCTCCAAAGCATGTCTTCCCTGCTATGCAGCCCAGGCACTTATCTGTGTTTATTATTTGTTTGGGGAAGCCCTTGCGGAGATTTCACCTGTCATAGAGAATGAATATACTTGTATTTTCTCTGCAAAGAAACTAAACATTAGGAATTCCAAAATATAATGGGATTGTATCTTATAAAATGCCTGTCAAAAATATGCATCCAGAAAATATAAACAAAAATGGTGCTATAGGAACTGACACCTTCAAAGAATACATCTTGAGAGGTGTGGTTGATATTTAAGTGCACGGACCTTCCACAGAGGTTTCAAGACAGAAGAGTGTCATTTAGTTACTGTAGTGTCAACAGTGAGGGGCTCTTGACCTAGGGGGCTGTATATTAAAGTTTTCAGTGGCAGCTTATAAAGCCACTTGCCAAAGTGGCTTATGCCAAGTCCTTTAAAAATACCTTCATTATGGTGTGGCTTTCATTTGGAAAAGCAGTGCATGGAGGAAACATAGCTTTATCAGTGATTTTGGATGGAGTATATATATGGACCATAGAATAGAAAAATATTTGTCTTATTCTTAAGTCACTGAGTTAGTAGGGATTTGTTACACAGCAATAAAAAAATAATACACCCACCCTGTCTTTTTTCATTTGAAAAATATAATTATCTTCCCAAAATGACAGAAAAAAGTTAACTGTTCTTTACACAATGAAATTTCCTCAAATATTATTTAATGTTCAATGTAGGTTTTATTTGTTCACAGTACTGTAGGTCAAAATTGGGTGTGGTCTAACTATATTCTGTATTCAGGGTCTCAAGGCTGAAATCCATGTTAGCTGAGCTGAATTTCTACCTAGAACTCAGTCCTCTTCTAAGCTCACATGGTTGCTGGCAGAATCCAGTTATTTGTAGTTATAGATCTGAGGTCCCTGATTTCTTCCTGGCTGTCAGATGGGAGTTGTCCTCAGCTTTTTTAGGCTGTTCTCAGTCCTTGCCACATGACCTTCTTCATCTTCAAATCCAACATTGGAGACTCTCTGACATCAGTTCTCTCTGACTTTAGGAAGCCCCCCCCCCCATCCCGTCCCCTTTAAGGATTTACCTGCTTAGGTCACTCCCTTTTGAATAATTAAAAGCCAACTGATTATTAATCATGGGGATGATAATCTATCATATTCACAGTTCTATCCACATTCAAAAGGAAGAAATTAGATAAGGTGTATGTACCATGGGATGGGAATAGTGGAGGCCATCTGTGAATTCTGCCACCGTATTGGATCTTTGTTTTATGAGAGTGACTCTGATAAGGTCTGAAGGATAGATTAGAAAGGTATGAAGATACAGTCCATCAGTGTCCTCTTTGTGTACCAACTCAAGTCACATGGTGAAGCTTTCTTGAGTATGGTGTTGAGGACTGACCAAGCTAGAAACATCCTCATGACTGAGCAAAGGAGAGGGGATAGGCAGCAAATGCACTGTGCATGTACCACCCTTGACTTTTAGTGGGTATTAACTTAGTCCTGGAACTAGACAACATCAGCCTGAAGCAGAGCAGGTGCAGCAGAAGATATAACGTACATAACAGGAGGCTATACTAGACCTTGGCCAGGAAATCCTGGGCAGAAATGAAGGTGATGCTGCCCTGGGGCATTGTATGAAGGCAGTTTCCACAGGTTGCCTTGGGCAGTCTAAAGTGGACAAGAATCTGAGATATGAGGATATATTTAGGAGCTTTTAGAGGAGCTAATGGGTCAGAGCATCCCTTTTGGCAGAAATTAATTTGCTCGGGTTTAATACAAATTTTTTTTTAGTAAAAGGGCCTGAGAAGTTGCTCATATCCCATAGTAGCCTGTATTTTCTACAGAGGCCATGATCTGCTGGCTAATCTTGCTTCTTCTCTTGGATCACTGTTGCTCCTGATGGATGTTTCTCTTTTTCATGCCCTTCCCCATTCTCTTCTCTTGGTCCAGGGAGTTTTCCTGATCAGTTCCTTTCTCCATCTCCAATCAAGCAAAATCATGTCCTCTTTTCTCAAAGTAAAGCAATTCGTTTACCAGGATTGAAATGCAAACGCTTCCATTTCTTTTTTTTTTTTCCATTTAATGTCCCAACTCTTTATCTGCCCCTGGATCCCTATCGTTCTAACCATTGTGAACAGGTAGGACATATACAAGGAGATGTTTGAGAGCTGTTGGGCATCTGGGTCCGGAACTTAGGAGAGAAGTTAAAGACTGGGGACCTTTTTATTTTCAAAATGTGAGCCTTAACTTCTGATTAACATCAGCATTTAAAAGAAATCGTTGACTTTAGTGCATTGGTGAGGGGAAAATGTAATGAAAAGTCTCACGGTGTTAGCGAAATGGTTTTATTTACGTCGTTAACATTTGTAGCCCTTTTCCACTTTGAGCAACTGAGAGTCCATCGAGATTAGTTTGCAATAAAAACTAAAAAGCTGCAGTTACAGCAGCAGCCATTAATTAAGCATCTACTTTGTGCCAAGTCATTTATGCATGAGGCAATAATGGTGAAGTTGTTTAAGCAAATGGGGTCTGGAACCAGAATGACTGGGTTCAAGTCAGTTTTCAACTTTCTAACTCTATGACCTTCAGTAAGTTACTTAACTTTCTGTGACTCAGCTTTCCTACCTATAAGATGAGAATAATAGCACTTGTCTCTAGGCTTTTTCTGCAGACAAGTAAATTATACTATTCAATGCACTTAGAATAGTGTCTTTTATGTGACAAACACAAAATAAATGTTAACCGTCATTATTAATATTTATATACGTCATAATATTTAATCCACACAATTATTTAACAAAGTAGGGGAGATTTTCCCACTTATCAGTGAGAAAATTGAGACTCAAAGATATTTAAAAAAACAAACAAACAAGCAAATAAACTTATCCGAAGTCTCAGAGTGTGAAAGAGAGTGAAGTTGCCATTTGAATCTCTTTGAGTGATTCCAGCAATCGTATCCTTTCTACTTTGCCAATGACCTTCTGGATTCATCCTCCATGCTTGCATTAAATACAGGGTATGGCAGAAGTAACGCCCCTGTTTTATGAGCTAGTCATCTATACCAAATGTAATTCTGTAACTAAGGTTTCTAAGACAACGTGTCTGTTTATACTCTGCTACTTAAAAAAGGACATTACATTGACATAAAAATATTTCTTTTTCTTTTGAATCATTGTTCTGGACTAGATATAACTGAATCTACCTTATGCGCAGGGACACCATAAAGAGTGGATAGTGGAAATTATTTTCTATTTTACCATGAGCTACTTAGGACTAACCTAAATAGATATAGCTTTCTATATGTTTAATAGATCCATATAGCTTAACTCTCTGTTGGTTAGTCTTTGATACACACAAACAAGTTCTCTTTTTGTCTCTGATATAGTCAGTAATAAGGAGAAGGATTTACACTTCATTCTTATTTCCTTATTTTACATTTATACTTAATAAGAGAAATTGCATACAGTAATGTAGTAGGCCACTAAATACATCAAAATCAGTGAATAATGGACAAAGGAGTGAAAATGTCCTGCATTTTATTCTTGGTTATGTTGAAAACAACTAAGACATTGTAATATGAAAAATTCAGATACACCAGATAAAAAATAATTAGCTCTTTCAATGACACTGAAGGTTATTTGTAGATGTTTTTAATTTACTTTTTCTGGTGTTCAGTTCTATAAAATTTGACATACACATAGCCTTGTATAAATACCAATATAATCAAGATATGGATCAATCTCATCATCTCGAAAAGCTCCCTTAAAGGTTATGTTTTAAATGAGTCTTTAGAAAAAGGAAATAAAAAAGTTTAAACTCAGAGATACAGAGAGAAATGAGAAAATAATGAAAAAAGAAAAGAAAAGATGAAAAACTTGAACAAAATCTGAAGACCTTGAGCCTCCTCCTGACTCTACTGCTAATTATCTAAGTTTCTGAACCTCCTTAACTTTTGAATGCCCCAATGTCTTCCTCTTTAAAATAAAAAGGTTAGACTAAATGAATCCTACGATTCTTACTTAGTTTCAAATTCTAGAATTATAATTCTGTGTTAAATGAATCCTTACTTTAGGTAAATAAATATATTTCAAAAAGAATCCTTACATTAGGTGAATATATTTCCTCCATTTCTTTCTTATGACCTTTTCTGAGATGTAGCCTTTAATCTCATGTTTATATCCATTTCTTAATCTACTCATTGGAAAGGTCACTACAGCACATAAAGTGTATAAGATCACATTTTCTTTAATTTCTTCCAGAATGTGTGATTTCAATAATGGTTCCATCATTGCAATGACATTTTGTCATATTGTTACTTACATATAATATTTGATTGATAATCAAATTTTTCGTAGCTCATCTTTAATGAAAAAAGATGAAACCTGGAGAATGAGAAGGGACATGAGAAATGCCAGCTTTCTAGCTGTTCTCCCTACTGTATTTCCTGGAAGTTGTGTTAATTTGATCTACCTTGGCAAGACGTTGTGAAGGAAAATGGGTGTCCTCCACCCAGGGTTTTCTAGAGGATTGAGGTGGGGCTGACTCTTTCACAGATGCTTTAATCAGGGCCATTTCCCCTTCTCATCTGGGCTGTTTCCCCTGAACTCCAGAGGGCTCTGTGCTTGGGACGGAGCCACCCAGAGCCTGGAAATAGTGCCAGCTTTTTGTTAATTGCTTCACAGGCTAAACTGGATGAGATTATTGGCAGAGCCATCCATTATGACACAAAAACTCATTTCCCCTGATGGCCTTTCAGCATCCCCTCTGGGTGTGAAGCCCGGGCAGGAAGACAGCTTCCTGCTGTGGACTGGCCTGGAGGCTGGGCAGGTCTTGCTGCAGGGGCAGTGAGCAGTGGTCCTGGTCCTGCAGGCTTTCTCCTGCCCCCACAGCTGCCATCCCTGAGCGGATGCGACCCCATGGGAAGGTGAGGCCCAAAACTATGAACGTGTGCAAAGTTGGAGGGAGTGCATGCCAGTGACGTTCACATCTCCACAGCCAGGCAGTAGGAGGGGCCTGCCTTTTTTTTAAGTGGCAGTTTGTCAGTAGAGAAATGGCTGTAGGCATAGAGCCTTCTGGTAGGCTAGACCCCTGGTACTGAATAGAATGAATGAGTCAGGAGTTTAAGGGCTCTCGCCTCCTGCATGCTTGAGCCAAATGAGAGAGCCTCTTTGACCATCACCACTGAATTTAAGCATGAGTTTCTAGTACATAACCAAGAAATAAAGCAATTTTCCCATGTCACACAACAGTTTAAGAATATGGCTTTAAAACACACATCTGTTGATTCCTAGGAAATACTCTTTCCAATTATTTGTTTTTATTTACCCAGAGATATCAACTGCAAGTACAAGAAGCATTTACTTTTAAAACAAGTATCATTTTATACTGATTATTATTTACTTGTCTGCTATAATTTCAGTACATGCATAGTCTTAACAGTATTGATTATATTATAAAAGAATTACTCTGTACAATAACAGTAGTCACTAGTTACATGTGGCTGTTTAAATTAACTGAAGTGAGAAATTCAGTTCCATTAGCCATACTTTAAATGTGCTTGTAGGTAGTATATCTGACAGTACAAATTATATAGCATTTCCACCATCATGGAAAGTTCTACTGGGACAGTACTATGTTAGAAGGCTATCTGAGTCATTACTTATTGATTAATTACGATTACATTTTTGTTTCAGCTGGTGTGTTGGGGTGACAGGAACAGTGAACAAACTGGCCATATCAAAAGGGATTAGAAAATAAGTTGGCTCTTCAAGAAGTATTTTTCCTGTTCAGGAGAAAAATTAGTACCTGTGAAATGAGGTAATAAGTACAACTAAGCAGATAAATGGTTTTTAGGAAGTCACAGTGGATATTTATGGATGGTACCCTTGATAAGCTTTTTTTGGGGGAAATTTTTGGATCATCATTTTTATCAATGATAAAACATTTTGGGAACAGTGTTCATTTCAGGTTCCTATCAGTGAACTTTTAAACACTTTGAATTAATATGAAGTACCCAGAGAAGAGCAGGAGAGAAAGCTGACTTTTCTCTTTGTGGATAAAAGCACACATTTAACTTACGCACACATAATTATTTACTCATAGGCCTTTGTTCTGATTGAGTTGAAACATTGAATTTCATTTTTATGAACTTTTCATGGCAACATGAGGCATTGGACAGGACCTGGATGGTGAATTAAATTAGCCTCTTACCAATTCTTCTGCAGCCTCGGTGATCTCTGACCCTTCCCTATATAGACTCATCACCTTAATGCTAATTACATTAAGGCACTACTGGAAAATTGTTGGGAGCTTTTGGGGGGGTGGTTGTAATTGGAGCAAAATAATAAAGGAATGAGGTAGAAAATAAATATGAATTCAAAGAAAGAAAATCTCGATATAGAGTGAGAAAAGAAAAAATGTATTACACGATAGGGTTTGAACTTCTGTTGAGGCATAGATGGGATTTTGAGAGGGAGAAAGAACGGTGGTATGCTCTTCTGAGTCAGCGATAGTTCTGAAGATGGGGGTGTGCTTGCACTTTGGCAAGGGGCGAGGTTGGGAACAGGCTGTAAGAAGGCCTGGCGGGAATAGGAAGTATGTGTTTGAAGTTGGTGAGAGCAGCATTGATTAGAGAGGTGGGATATAGCTAGGAGAGAGGAGCTTAAAATCAAGGGTGGTGGCTATGGATGGTCTTGGTTATTCTTGCTTGGAGAAGGGGGTGACCAAACTGGTCTTTCAGGAGGACATCAGTCCTGGAGGTGTTGGTCAGTCAGATGGAGAGCAACAGGAGAGACCAGATGGTAGTGCTATAACTTAGGAAGCCCACTAATATTTACTGAGAACTTGCTGTCTTCTAGACATTGTTCTTGGCATGGAGGCTACAGCTGAGATAAGCCAAAGCTGATTTTGAGCGCAATGGTGGAAGATTGTAGGGTATTAAGAAAGGAAAATGTAGTTAAAAGGTACAAGAATCTTATTAATCCTTCATAATCCAGAATATTGGCATCAAAATAGGAGATATTTTTAGACCATGTATGTATATTACCATATTTTTTTGTAATTTCTGTTTTTTCCAAACTCATGATAAGGTTGAAGGTGCAGTTATTTTGATGGAGCTGACAGAGGAGCAACTGCCCTTAACTGGCTTTTGTCTTATGCAGGGAGATCAATGAAGGGAAGTCCTGGTGATTCTAGCAGAAAGCTTCGAAGGGAACCATCTTCCTTTATTTTTAGGAAATCTCATGGACAGGTGTTGCAGTTATGGGCACTAATGGCAGGTGTGGCAGCCACTACTGCTGTATGTCATTAGAAGGAACTGGCCCTCATTAATTTACTCATGCACTCAAAAAACTGAACAAAACCCCTCCCTCCCTCCCCACCCCCACTCAAACTTCTTAAATGCTTACCTTGTTCCCTGAGGACACAGTAACAAAGTCAGATGTGGGAAGTGTTTGGTTGGGAGTGCTTGGGGGTCCTAGTTGGATGCTGATGCCCCAAGCATGCGCTATGGTGTCCCTGTCAATAGAGGGTGCTGCTAGAGCAGAAATAAATGCCCAGGTTGAAAAATGTATTATCAAACAACCTAGGGCAATAGTGGAGGGACCCTTTCTTCCTTTCTTCCCTAGCTTTTTGGTAAGTGACTTGAACCCTTCTGATCCTAAAAGCTAATATATTCTTAAAAAAAAGAAAAAAAGAATAACATCTCTGTAATCATTCTGTAGAACGAGGTTAATGTCCTGGGCAAAACTAAAAACGAAAGTAAATATGTACAGAGAGGCTTAACCTATTACTGTTTTAAACTTGTTTTATATATGAACATCTGAAAAAACCAGCTTCAGTGTTTTCTCGTTTTTATTTTGAATCAGACTGACAGACCAGAGTCCAGTGCACATTCTCTAGAGATCAAGGAATTGGAATGCCAGACCAGTGTGGTGTCAAAACTGGTGTCGGTCAGGATGGGAACATTTCTAAAACATGTGGAGCTACATCACACACGTATAAACACACATATGACTATAAATGCTTTGTGTTAACCAAGTAGAGAATCACAGTGTATAGGAATAAATAAGCTACCACTATAACCTGTAGTATAGTTTATTTTATATGTTCACATATGCTCAACTTGGTAGTTTATTTTATATTTAAATAAAGTCCTTATCTGCTTTCTATATATTGCCACAATAATATACAACAACAGCAACAACAAAATGGAATGAGTCAGTGAATTATTGGATATCTATAAGGTGAAATTTATATAGCATTAAAGTTTGTGATTTTTCCCTTTTGTTTTTATTTTTAGTTTTTAATGAAGGGCCTGGGGATATACTCATGCTAAAATGCTGAGTAAAAAAAATTGTTATAACATTATATAAGTAAAAATGAGAAGAATATGAAAAACATGTGAATAATCTTGTTACTATAATGTTTTAGAGCTTTGTTTTGTTTATATTTTAGATGTATTTATTTGTATTTTAAGATTTTGCAATTCTTCTACACTGGGTATACAGTCTCATAATAAGGAAAAAGCAGAACTAGAATGTAAAAATATTTTTAATCATCAAATTTTTTCTGTTTTAAAGAGTTGGCCTCTGATTTTCACTTAAAAGATTTATACACATGCCACAGAGAGCTGAAATTGTCATTTTCAGGGCTTCTCATTTTATAATTTGATCTGAGTTCAGAGCGAATAGATTTCAGTATTCTTGTCTCCAATGAAACAGAAATATTGCCAGCAGCATCCTCATGGAATTTTAGCACCTTCAAGGCCAGACAGCGTGTTGCCTGTGAAGAGACTGAAAAATTCCTTTAGGCAAATATTCATAAGATCCAAAATATTTGAAAATATGTATTTGAACAGCTGTGTTCTAATTTGATATTTTGAAATTGTGGGGCTCTTCTTGTTGCAGGAAGACTGTCTTGGTGTTTCTTTTTTCTTTTCTTTTCTTTTTTTATTTGAGTAGTAGTTATCAAACTGTAGATTCTTGTTTATAAAAGGGACTTAGCTCTCAGTGTGGTGGTACTTTAGTTGCTGTTGCCTGTGACAGCTCTTGGTATTTCAGAAAAAGGCACAGTAACCTGAGAAATAGCTAGTAGATATTTTACCAAGGTGAGTCCAAATTGTTAATGAGTTGCCACTGATTTTTAAATAAATAACACTTACCATGCTATTTATTCAGTTTCCCCAAAGGACATGTGCCTACAGATAATGGGATTTTTTATGCCAGCAATTCTGTTTATTAAACCTGCTGACCATAATCACCTTCTAGACTTTATTCCTATCTTAGAGGGGATTTTCTAGGGTAAAGGAGACTTCTGAGTGGTTCAAAGAGTCATTCTAGTGAAAAATGATCTAGGTTTCAGACATCTAAAATTGCCTACTTATTTCAATTATTATTTCTCCTGAAAAGCTTATAAAATTTATTGTGAAATATTTAGAAACTGTCATCTAAATGATGGTACCGTTGACTTAAAAAACTTTTCTGTGTGTCCAGTCAAGGAGTCTGCAGGGCATGTGGAAAGGCCCTGCCCGGAAATCAGAACCCTCCTAATTTGGACAGTAAGGTAGATACAAATAAATGGGAAGTCCCACAAGTCTTAGAATAAGAGTCCTTAAATTGGAGTCCTGATCCTCTCACTTACTATTTGAGGAAACAGGAGCAAGAATTTAATCTCTCCAGGGTCAGCTACATGTTGAGGTTGGGAGGACTGAATGACATGATTTAATGCCCCTGGCTCCATCCTTGGCTCATCCCAGTAGGAGATTTTATTTTATTTTATTTTATTTTTATTTTTTTATTGTTTTTGACAGAGAGAGAGAGAGGGAGAGAGAGAGACATACAGAGACAGAGAGAGAACTGAACTGGGGGCACTCCCCAGTTCAGCATATGGATCCGCACGGGCCGGGCCCGGGATTCGATCCTCGGTTCCCGGGGCTGCAAAGTGAGCGCTTAACCCACTGAGCCATCCCGGCTTCCCCCTCAGTAGGAGATTTTAGTGAATGAACAGTGGTTGTGTAGGGCAGGCATGTGTATGGATAACTGAGATGACATGAGTTTTTGGAGGCCAAAACAAAACAAAGAAAGTCATGCCCTTTAAGCTGCACCGTCGGGAAGATGGTGAGGGCAGTTTCTGACTCGGTACAAACTAAGCTCCTGCTTCATTGGTTTCCATTTTATACCAAAATGCCAACAGGGGCAAGTCTGCTGCGTTAGCTGGTAGCAGAGAGGCCATTTGCTAAAGATCGTGGTGTTTTAAAACCCATACAGTCTTTAAAACTTGGCGCCTTGGATAAAACCCGCATAGCTCTATCATAGTCATTAAATGACAAGTGTCTACCAAGTACGGAGGGGAAATATTTATTTTCAGTATTGGTTATAGTTATCCTCTGTTGGATAACAAACCAACCCAAGTTGTGCTGGGTTAATATGCTATGTAATACATGATTGCTCACAATTCTGTGGGCTGCCGACATGGTATCCTGCTGGGTTTTCCCGGGCTCAGTCATCCAAGGGCAGGTCCCCTAGGGCAGGCCTCTGCTGGGGTGATCTGCCTGGCTGCTGATGCTTTCACCCACAGCCTCTTCAAAGGAAGGTGGTCTTGGGGCACAATTCCCTAAAGGAAAGGAGGCAGCCAAGGAGGCAGTCTCTGGAGGCCAAGGCCCCAGACATCACATAACATCACTCCTTCCACATGTTATTGGTCAAGGCAAGTGACCAGACAACGACAAACTCAAGGAAAGGGAAAAAGGGAAAAATAAACTCTTCCTCTGAATGGAATCAGTGAAAGAATCATATGGCCAACAAACATGAGAGTAATTATTGTGGCCATTTTTGAAAATAAAAAAGGAGAGAAAAGTCTACCTTAGCATTTCAAAAGAAGAAATAGGTAGATTTACAACAAGGCAGGGAATGTTAGGTTGGTCAATATAAGACCCGTATATAAGGGAGAGCAAAGAGTTCCCTCTGATCACTCTCTCCTCACTAGTACATTGCCCAGTGGATTGCTTTTCGTGACGAGGATGACTATATTCATAGTTGTTCAGGATAATTTTGTTTGTGTCTGCTGACACACAGTAAAAATAAAAATAGCTCTCCCCCCACCAACATATTTAATAAATTTTACACTCACATTAGATGTAGTTCAACTGTACCTTTTGTACTTCCCGATTTCATTGTGCTATGATAGAAATCGCTTTGATTAACGTCTGAACTTTCAGTGTAGTTGACACTTTGGAGGAAGGGCATGTCTGGAGAAGGGAAATGAGAAAAAGTTCACCGTGTCAGGGACTTCTGTCACTGACATATTCATTCATAGCTGTGGGAATGGTTAGCAGGAAGGTGCCTGTTGAGTGAGATTCTGTTGGAGCTGCCCAAGGACTCACTTTATCTGAGAGCAGGATTTGGAAAGAAATAGGTAAGGAGGAGACACCACCAGGAGAGCAAAGACTCAATATTCATCTCCAGAAATTAGATTATGTGCCAAATCGTCCCTATTCCAACTTAGAAGGTCATTTCAACGAAGTTTTGCAAATATGTATGTATAAATAGGCATTTTACTTCAAGGAAAATATAAATAAAGCAAAATAATGACAACAAGAAGAACATGGGAAACTCATTGTAGCTAAAAGTTCAAGAATTGAAAATGAAGCCATCTTCACATAGTATTGTATGCTATTCACTCTCCCCAGTTTTGCCTGCCAGAGTTACGCTATCTCACTGTCTAATATAGCAGTGAGAGGAAGATACGGGTCTGAAATAAGTGTAGAGACTATGGGCTAGAAGAGACAGAGAGGGGCGTGTCTTATTATTTTGGGTACTAAGATCCGAAGCAAAGAAGAGAGCTGGGCAACAGCTGGGCTCGGGGGATGAAGAGAAGCTTGAGACAGACCAGGAGATTAAAGTTTTAATTCTGATTGCAATAGAATTGTTTCATATCTACCATTGTAATGGTTAATACCCGGAAATAACCAGGAAAGGTTATGAAATCGTCCTGAGATATTATTCAGGGGAAGAAAGGGTTATCTGAAAGAGTGGATGTGAAAGCTACTTTATGACACAAATAATATTATTTCTTGACTTCTCTCTACAAATCCAGTTCATTCAATAAACTTGCAAGGTTAAATATTTATTGGACCAATAAATGCATCCCCACACTACCACACATTTCAATGGACTGAGCTGAGTGTCATGTGCTGTGTATACCCCACCCACCTTACAGTCATCACCGGCGTTTGTTTGCATTCATGTATTTGCTCGGGGCTCCATGTCTGGAAACTGGAAAACCTTTGTAGAGGTTTTGTATGAGATGGGGGATAGGAGGAGACACATGGTTGGAAGGGATGATAAGGCATCGCTTCCTAGTTAGTTCCTAGGACTGGTTGGTACCCTGTAGAAGGAGAAGGAAGGCGTCAAATAAAGACTCTTTGGTAGCCGGGGAGACTCTAGGAGAGAGGTGAGGCTTTCTAGCTGGTGGGGCTGCTCAGGGCCTAGGTGTAGCACGCATCACAGAGTTGGGACGAGGACCAGGTTTTGTGGCTTTGCAAAGAACTAAGCATTGCTTCAGCAAGTTGAGGACTAGCAGCTGTACCAGTACAGCTGACTTGACACAGAACAAAGGTGGTTGCTCAACTCTTCTTTCTGGAATGGTGGTTGGTGATGAGGCTCCCTTCCCCAAGCCAGATTTGGGCAGCAGGCGTGTGAAGTGGAGTAACGAGGAGGAGAATGACTGCAGTTGTCAAGTCCTTTTGCTTGTCTCTAAGGCAGAATTAAGAAGTACAAGTTGATGGTTACAAAATAGTCACAGGGGTGTAAAGTACAGTACAGGGAATATAGTCAATTATGTTATAATAACCATGTATGATATCAGGTGGGTACTGGACTTATCCAGGGGATCGCTTCATAAATTATATAAATCGTCTAACCACTAGACTGTCCACCTGAAACTGATATAAAATAATTTTGAAAGTTAACTATAATTGAAAAATTAAAATAAAAATAATAAAATAACTGATAGACTCTTTGAGAGGAACTGATTTCTGGCTTAGGCAGGTAGGGTCTCAGAGTCACTGTAATTTGAGCCTAAAAATAATTATGACCCCATTCAGAGTAAAAAGTTGGCAAGGCTACTTGGAGGTACACATCTATTTAATTTGATCTGCGGAGGTAAGAGGTACCAATATTATTCTCATATCCATTTTTCAGGTAAGAAAATGAGGCTTAGATGAGTTCAGATTAAGGGCACACAGGTAATACACTAGTGAAAGTGAGACTCAATCTTAGTAATTTATTCTCTGCATCATATATGTATTACCCAATATAAATGGTAATTCATCTCTGGTTAGGAGAAATTGAACATCGACTGAACATCAATAGCAAAATGTGCAGTAAACAACCACTGAGCTCTTAGCGTGTTATGACATGATCATTCAGACTGTGTTATTCATTTTGGTTTCATAGGGAAGTTATGGGAGATGTTGATTTTTTCCTGGTTTTCACTTAGCAATCACAGATCAACAAGTATAAAGGATGCCAAGTTGGGGAGCTGTGCCAGTCCTCCCACAGGTGGATTGGCCCATTCCCACTTTATAAAGCTTTTTATTTCCCACCCACCATACTTGCTGTCAAAAAGGATCTAACCAAAGGACTTATTTCTCTTTGGCAAAGTATATTCTTTATACATTGATTATGCTGCTATTTATACCTAGCGCTATCCCCTTGATGAGTCATTGAGTTGTTTTTGGCACATCTCTAGTTCCAGGTGACGTCAATTTTCTGCCCAGCTTCTCCTACATATATAGCAAAAATATCGTTCATGCATGCTACCTGAGGTCTCCCGACCTCTGCCTACCTGGGTTTCTTTCCACCCACCTGAACAGACCCAGGTAAAGCAAACAAAAGTTCACGGGCTCCTTTCTCTTCTCATATATGTTTGTGGTTTCACTTGATAGCTTTAATAAACTCAGGCTACACATTCTAGGTCCAGTCCTGGGCCTTTCATAACAAATTTATGGTTTTGTGACATCTGCGTTGCACAACTTGTAGCCATCCACGAGTAAATTGGTCTCTTCACCGTTAGATGGCTGTGTTTTCAGCAAACTAGGGAAGTGCGTGGAAAAGGTGTTTGAGACCATGGGGGCCTCCACAGTGAGAACAAATTGTCAGCAGCATGTTAACGTGTTTGAGGGGAGAGGTAGCATGTATAGCACGTACACGCCAAGTTGCTGGATAATAAATACAGTGGTAGCTGACTCCCACAATGCACAGCTGTCGCATACCTTTTTATATTTTTAAAGTAGACTTTTTTTCTTGGCATGGGTAATATTCTTTCATTTTAACACAGTTGCAAAAGGCAGTGAGCCTCTCTCATGCTAGCCATTATTTGTAACTTCCAAGTAGCATTCACTGCACTGCACCATCTCTAACCCTTGAAGATCCAAGACCAGCTGGTACGGGAGTGACATTGTAGGAGTACTCTGGGATAGTCTCATACAAAGAACTATATGCCTACACTGATGTTCATTTTGGAATAATTGTAAATGGTCTGTTTGCCCAACAGGTAATCTGAAGGCAGATGAATTATTGGAAATAATTGTTGTGGAAAGAGAAGAACTTCTATTTTTTATAACTTAAAGTTGGTGGAGAATTGTTGTCTACTGACCTTGATGATTTGAAAGGTAGCATATTAATCAATAACTTGTTAATCTGACAGGAAGTTGGGTAGTCAGTCTGTGTGCTTGCCCTTGATTTCCAATAGGACTTGGGAAGGTGGATCTGAGAGATCCATGCTCTGTCGAACTCCTGGAGTGCTTTTCTTTGGCAATATAAAACTTGGAGAAAAGGTCCCTAAAGCTCTTTGAGGAATATAAACGATGCTCTAATTTTTGTCCTCCCAGATTTCCTATTCTTTTTCCAAAGAGTAAACAAAAGTATATTTTGCTTCTCAACTCTCTTTTCTTTGGTCCTGTTTTTTATATCCCAAATAATGATAAGATATGCTACTCCCTGTGCCTCCTAGCCCATGTTCTACACTAATTCCAGACATATTTTTTTCCAGAAATCTCATAGTGCTGAGGTGAAAGACAAGAATCCTGAATTCATTGATCTAAGAATGAATCCTATACATGGGGCACAATTAGGACATGCCCTGAAACTGAGGCAGATGCCATGTAATAACACAAAATCCAATGTAACAACGAAAGTATTGGGCCTGCTGAGTTATGAAGCAGCACCTTTTAATCAGACCCAGTAGTTGGAATTGTGTGAAGGTAGATTAAATGATTTTAAACCAATTTATTTACTCTATCTCTTTCTGTGGTTTACCTTTATCCTATACAGTGGAATAGATTCTGCCTTCTCTAAGCATGCCAAAAGATTCCAGGCATTTTGGGAGGTGGGGTGGGGGGACTAAAGGGAGAAAATTGAATATTTAATACGTGTTTTGTGTTTTGTTTTCTTTTACTATTTGAACGCAAAAACACACAACACATAGGGTACACATTTTTGTAACCTACACTGTGACCCTTATTTTTTTGGGGGGGAGGGTGGGAGGGGGTTTGCTAGAATTAACATCTGTATTTTAACCAGAGCTATCTCATGAAGTCTTTAAGTCTTAGTCTTTCCAAATTAACTATATCTCTAAATTCGAGATCCTTAGTAAAAAAAGTACAAAAACAAAAAACCTGTAACTACTGGAAGTACCTTCAGATACAGGCTTAATAAAGGAAGTAACAAAGAAAGTTGCATATTGGACTTGTTTCATGTTAAAATAGCTGTTTGCTGAACACAGACCGTGTACCGGTTTAACCCATGTCGTCTTTGCATTGATCTGCAAATGCAGCGAGCCCCTGCTGCTTTTGAAGTGTGGAAGTTGGATCTTCCTTAACACAGCCAGCAAGGGACAGAGCTGGATGTGGAACCCAGGCATCTCATCTACACCCAGGCTGTTGGCTTTCTTGACCACAATGCCTGTACTCATACATGTGAGCTACTAGACCACATAGGTGAGAGCTGGATTCTTCACTCCTTGTCCCCATTGCTTTCTGTATTCTCTTCAGGGCCTCACATGCACTCAAGTCTGCCTTGCCTTGAGGGTCATTGCATTTGCTAGTGCCTAGGGGGAACCTGCCCTTCCTTCGCTCTTTGTGCTGTTGTGTGAGCTGTCTCCACTTCTAAGAGGTCATCCCTCACCACCCAGCAGAGTAGGTTTCTCCTCCCCCAACCTACCAGCATTCACATTGCACCAGCATTCACACTTATAACCCCTTCCTAGCATTTATCACTTTCATATTCACATTACAAATTTGATATGTTCTACCTGCTTGCTTTTTTATCAGCTTTCCCTTGTCCTCCCCTACCTAATGTTCCTGACTTAAATGTTGGCTCCATGAATGCACAGGCAATGTGGCTTTGTTTTAGGGACTCAGTAAATCATGTTAGATGAATTAGAGCAGATGTTCCATACAGTGCCTAACACATTGGGTATAGCAAAACTACAGTTGTTGTGTCTGTTTGTCTTTTTTGGTAGGAATAGATTACAAAACTAAGGCATGTTTACTTTTTAGTTATAGGCATCCACAGTCACAAATTCCCCGGGAACTTAAGAGGAACATATTTCTTTCTGAGAGTTAAAGTTTCACATGAAAACTTAATAGATCTCAGTCAAGATGGGTAAATCACGTTAAAGATCTTACAGACAAGTGAGATCTGATTGTAAGCTGGTTGATGTTGCAACATTTCTAAAGACATTACAGGTACTGAGAAAAGACCTGGTGGGGAGGCAGGGAGAAGGCAGCCAAGGGCAAAGGCCACAGGAGAAACCAACCTGCCAATGCCTTGATATTGGACTTCTAACCTCCAGAATTGTGGAAAAATGAATGTCTGTTGTTTAAGTTACCCAGTGATATTTGTTAGACAGCCTTAGCAAACCAATGCACCATCTAAGAATCAGGGGAAAGTTGGACATGTTCTCAGTATTATTCCAGTTCATGTCTCCACTGTAGTTTTTGTTACAGATTAATTGATTGCCATTTTGGTTTTCACCGGTCTCACAAGATTAGTGGTTATGAGTCAGCTCCTAAAGAGGTAGATCTAGTAGCCTTCATGAAATTACAGACCATGGCTTCATCCAGACAACAAATACTACTTTGAAGGGCTTCTTTGGAGACCTCACTTTGCCTTCTGGATGGACCTCCTATTTGTACCATCAAGTACTGAGGGAGCCTTTTCAGTATTGATATTTCTCTGTTTATATTATATTTACATGCTCAGCATCTTGAAAGCAAAGTGCTTGTATGTTCCAACCTGTGGGGGGAAAAACAAGTCTTTATGGGAACATTGATATTGGCTATCCTTGACTATAATTTGGGCAATTAAACTAAAATGACCCAAAGCAGGACTATTACCGGTAGGTGAGCCAAGAATTCCTATAATAAGGCAAACCAGTTATTGTTTAATTTCAATGGATTGTCTAATTAATAGACAAATGATTCATATGATCACTTTGTAAAGTTACTACCTGGACCCCCACAGTCTAGCATGACTTTGTAGTTAACAATAAACAGGGTTAAGAAATAGGCATCGTGGTTTTCCTATGTACTTTTTTCTTGTCAGTGAGAAATTAAAATAGAATGTGAGAAAATATAAACATTAAGTATTAAGTGAAACTTTTATTATTGGGTTTTACTGTTACTTGACAAAGTGTTACTGAACATGTGCTATTTAATTCTCAGAGCATTTATTGACTGTGATGTATAAGGCACTGTGTTGTACCCTGGGGCATACTAGATAAGTGAAATGTGTGGCCCCTGGTCCCAATAAAGAGAAATAAAAAGGGACACGTTTCTTACTATGCCTCATATACATGCTCCCTAAGAGGTGTTCTCAACAACACTTAGCTTTTCACAGTACCACACATTCTCTTATCTCACCTGTGTCTTTATACCCCTCCCTCACATTCTACTTGCTGACTTCTGTCCATTCATCAAAACTAGCTCAGGTGGTACATTTTGGGGGATGTCTTTCATGACCATTCTTTTATCTAAGGCTGGATGAGGTCTGCCATTCCAAGACCTTAATCACCATGTATGCATATATATATATATATATACAAATGCCTACATTTATTATAAATCTTACAGATGTAAAGGTGACAGGTAATTTATAAATATTAAAATATGCGATACTCTATTAAATTCAATACAGTCACAGATTCTCAGATAAAGCATGTTACATTTGAATTGCTCCTTGTATTTAAAAATTCTAGATTTGGATTTCATATGTATGTTGTAGCAGGTGTGGTGGGAGGAGGTGATATTTTGCAGTGCAAACCTTTGGGTGTGGTTGCAAACTACGTGAGTGCTGCTTTTGGTTTACGGTAGATTAAAGATTCAAGTGGAGACGCCAGAGTCAGAGAGGAAGATGGAGATGTTAGAGATTAGACAGATGGGCCGTAAAAGTAATGTTTGTGCCTTTCTTTCCCTTGGTGACATGGGTTATGCATTCCTCTTAAAGCTTTGATATTTCTGCTTTAATTTATCTATAATTATTATCCTCATCACCAATAAATTTTTCTCATATCCTTTGATATGTTATTCTCATTTGGTAATCCTTGTTCAAATAAGAAAGTTAAAGGCTTATCAGGTAAAATAATTGGTCATAATGTGGAAGCCATACCTAAGATCTTACCAGATAGACTGTACAATGGTAAGGTAAAAGAAAAATTTTTATTAAAAACCCCTTTATTTTAAATGCAAGAGCAGCTTATCTTTAGACTTAGTAGATGGTACCTCTAAAGACTAAACACTTTTATTTCTGCCCTTTACTATTCTGGATAATTGTCTCACTAGAACGTACTTCTAATAAGTCAGACTTTTCACCTGCTTTGTTCATGGCGATATCCTAGCAACAAATACATGCCAGCTGCATATTAGAAGCTCAATAAATATTTGTTAACCAAACAAATTAGCCCCAGTTGGATCCTCAGTGGGAATTGCTAGGTTTCATGCACACCATTAGGAAATCATAACTAAGATCCAGGGTAGTTAAAAAACATTTGAGCTCCCACCCTACCACTTAGTGGATTTGTGACAGTGGTGAAAGGGCACAGGTAGGGGTTCAGTTTCTTCAATGTAACCTGGGCATGCACAATATGTAATTTTGCATACAGAAAACTGAATTATTGGAACAAGTAGGTAGGTGATACATATAGTAGTAACCACAAGGTCAAGGGTGCAATGGTGGAGCAGTTATCATAAGCCTCATTTTTGTGAGATGGTGTCCAATATGTCATGTTTGTAATAGTTCTGTTTTCATGCCAACTTTTCTGGGAAGATCTACATTGAAATAGGCATAAGTTTGAGGCAGATGCCAATTGCTAGTAATAGTAACATATAATGAATGTTTTCTATATGCCATCTCTGCCCTAAGCACTTCATACCGATTATTTCATTTAATACTGACAGAGGCTCTGTGAATCAGCTCTTCTGTTCATTCTACCATACTGATGAGGAAATAAAAACTCAGAGATGTTTATATTGTTTTAATATGTTTATGTTATTATGTTTTACTGTAAGGCACTTAAATTCATAATATAGCAACAAGAGAAATATAATAGAAAGGCATTGAGTTATGGTGGAGAAGATGGTTGATAGAAAACCTTAAATCAGTAAATTAATCCTGTTACCTCACAACCCACTCTGGGCCTCAGTTGTCTCATCTGTTACATTAGAGTAAGTCTTCAAAATTCTCTGCAGGTTTTTTGTTTTTTTTTAAGTTGCTATAATTCTCGTTTTGATTTTCTCCTTCAGTGAATGCACCTATTATGTCTGTCCAGTGGGAACTCTTCTTGTTTTGGCGTTTCTCCTGTTCTTTCTATAGTTTCCCCTTATGTGTAGCCTCTCATTGTGATTCAGTTATTTTATGGGTCAAATGGGATTTGGGGTTGAACTGAGAGCCAGAATAACAAAGCTAACATTTCCTTAGGGAACCCATATTTCACAGTGAATTTCCCTTCTTTTGACCCTTATCAGTGTTGAAAGTTATTTCATCCATATTAGGTATTAATAAGGTTTTTGTTGGATCGCTTAAGGCTCTCATTGCTAGCCAGATGTCATTTAGGGAAACTGTTCTGGTTTCACTAAATCTACATTTCCACTTTTTCCTTCTTTCATTTATTCACTCATTCATCCAGCTACGTGAATTTAATGAATTCTGCCAATCTGGAGCCAATGCCATAAGTGGGTCACAAGGAGTGTCACTTTCCTTATGAAGGCAGGAGACTGCTGTGTAAATTAAGAAACAGAAAATATAACAGCATGTTGTACTAAGTGGAGCATGTGGTAGGTATTATGAGGATCTGAGAAAGCTTGCTAAATGACTAGAATTCTGACTAAAAGAGTCTGGGAAGCCTTTGTCGAGGAGAGGATATTTAAGTTGTATTCAGACAATTCCAAAAAGTACTGTGTTGATAAATTGGGGATTTTCTGTGTCCAGTGACCGCACAATAGAGAACTTGGTATCTCAGGGGATGCTCTCATTCTTTATGCTTTCAGTACCTTTCTCCAGCCAGGCTGAGAGTTACTATAGAGACAGCATTTAATGCCAGGAGCACATGAGATAGAAAATATAAAAACTGCACAGTGATGCTGAGGGAGGACAGACCATGCTAGGCTGTGGTGATGTCGGAAAGCTTGGAGGAAGGGTGGGATTTGAACTGGCCTTAAGCAGAGTTTCCTGGTCAAAAACTGAGAGAATAAAAAGGTTGAAGAATATTCTAGGTTGGGAAACATAGACTATAAGGGAGGGAACCAGCTCTCCAGATGAAGTTTGGTGACAGCGGGAAGACTAGCTTTGCTAGAATAGGAAGGTTAGCTGTCAACATTAGGCTATAATGTTGAAAATGGATGAGTTCAGATTTTGTAATATTGTCACTGTCATATGAAGGCATCTGGCATTGATGAAAGTGCCAGCTCAAGAGTTAAATGGTGTAGGTAGGTTAGAATTTTAACTATGACACTTTTTGGTTGTGTTGTCTCAGTCGTGTCTCTCAATTTCTCTGAACTTTACTTGCCTAGAAGATGTGGATAATATTATTTCCCCTATCAATTTGTTTAAAATAATCAATTAAAAATATACAAGATTATTTTGCATATAAAAGTATTTTGTAAATTGTAGCATTCCTGACACATAAATAGGTACATGCTCATAAGTATACATATATGTATATTTGCATTCACTGAGTACCTGTTTAATGCTTGCCAGCTATCACTGAATAATTACCAGCGCTAGCCATGAGACTCACCATATAAACATTATTTTCTCACATTTTACAATAGAGAAAAGAGAGGTACAGGTACAGGCAGTGTTAAGACTTTAATCTTAGGTCAGAGAGTTAATAAGAGGAGGAGTTGAATATACTCACCCAGATAAAAAATTTCATACTTAAAAAAACTTGAAATCAGTAAATTCTTGAGTATTGCTCTGAATCCATCCCAACCCTACAAGCAAAGAAATAGCGGCAGTCCCCCGGGAACTTCCCACTGACTTGTGCTTCTGCTGGAATATAGTGTTGTGGCTGAGAAGCCACACTGTATTTTGACATTTTCCAACTTCCCACCAGCCCCTCAGTGTAGGTAGGAGATTGAGTGCCCATTGCTACAGTCGGTGTAACTTCTCACCTAGGACTGGAGGAATCTGCAGGAGTGGAGGTAGCTGACAGCTTGTCTGCTGGGTGCACCTGGCTCTCAGGTCTTCCCTGGAGGCATACACGCGCCCAGCGCCACTCAGGAGGCGAGGCAGCATGGTTCCCTCACAACTCCAGGTGCGGAGCAGAATTTCATGGTTTTATGTGCCAGTGACATGGAGCTTTTTAGAACTAATTGAATTCAACAACAACAAGGCAGTATGACAGGCAGTCTTCGGAGACAGAAAGGGCTTTGGAAAGAGAAGATAAAATTAATGGGACCTATTACTGACAATCCAAGAAAACTAAATCGTTAGCGTTGACTGGCTGTGAAGCAGTAACATGTACCTGAAGAATGTAGAAAATGGCTAAACATTTTCAAATTTTTACTGCATGCTTTCTATGTGTCAGGCACTGTTAAGCACAATTAATCAACATAGCCTTTAAAAATTCCACTTGGCTAAAATACAGGTTAACATTTTCTTTCTTTCTTTCTTTCTTTCTTTCTTTCTTTCTTTCTTTCTTTCTTTCTTTCTTTCTTTCTTTCTTTCCTTTCTTTCCTTTCTTTCCTTTCTCTCTTTCTCTCTTTCCTTCTCTTTCCTTCTTTCTTTCTTTTTTTTCTTTCTCCTGCTAACTGGTGTTTTCTTTACTTTTGAAATAATCTGATTTGAATTCTCTCTTTGCCATCCTTTTGACAAACCCCCCAAAGTCATTTTATTTAATTCCATGGCTGTTAATAAAACTTACTTTTTCACTTGTCAGGTCGATATTTTCAATTTCTAGAAAGGTGATGTTTTTTTGTTTTTTTTCAAGGAGGTAATTATGCTGCTTATATAAAAATTTATAAAGACTGAGCACACGTGATAAGAATGGAGTTGTATTCTAACAATTGTTATTAAACAAAACTCACAAAAAGATTCTTTTTTTATTTTATTTATTTTATTTATTGTTAAATTTAATGAGGTTACATTGGTTGGTAACAATTAGATAGTTTCCAGATGTACAAGTCCACATCACATCACACATGCATCGCATTATGTGTCTATCACTCAGTATCAGTTCCCCTTCTATCACCTTATATCTAGTGCCCACTCCCCCCTCCCCCCACAACTCTACCCC